>JAOEHI010001819.1:0-12251 GCA_025447815.1 Percopsis transmontana
AAAACATATTTACAAAATAGTATCTATTCTCATACTCTCACCAGCGATCCATCTTTAGCTTCAAGCTAACTGTAGTGTGTAGCAGCTCTAGCGGGCTCGCGGCAGCGCCTTGAACGCAATGACGCAAGGTGCAGCGACGTTCATGGGGCGTCGCAGTGATTCTTATGTTTATATTTTTTTACATGTCGAATGGGGGGGGGGGGTGCAAATGGGGGGTCAAGGCGTTTTTTGGGAGGGTCTTGAGACCCCCCAAGACCCCCCTGTCGCCGCCGGTGCGTCCACACACCAACGCACCCCAGCAGCGGCACACCTGTGCGCAATCCTCTCATCCACCCTCTCCTGTTGGCTATATAAGCGGGAGGGTGGATGAGGGGAATTGTCAGAGTTTATCCGTATCTGTGTTTGCATGCGGCCCCGTTGCCAGTTGTAATGTAGTTTCTCCGTGAGCTTGCATTAATGTACCGCTTTAGCGCTTGCGCTTGCTTTCGCTATTCTGCGTCTACGCGTTATGCACCTGCATCCAGCCACAGCCGCACATTACACTGTTAAACTGTGCTATCGAAAAAGTGTTTCCAGTTGTCTGAAGGGGCCCGAAAGGGCTGGACTAATTTCGAAATCTACCTAACATGTAATTTAGCCTCAATTCCTCTATCAAAAAAATCATTGTGTAGAACCGGTCAGTTGTGACATCTTTTCTGGATTGTAACCAATCGTCTTTGACCTTACCATTCCCTTCCAAGTTAGTTAACTTGGAAGTTAACTAAGTTTAAAAGAAAATGGCAACATCCACTTAAAAGTAATGTTCAGCTCGAAAAGAGAAAATGAAAAAAGATGGAAATTGTCAATTGTCAAATCATACTGTATCGGGCTTTTTAAGTTTGAATCGATGTCAAATGTTTTCGTTTGTTCTTTCCAATGTTTAAATGTACACTTCACCTACAGTACGTTTTTGTAACTTTTATTTTTGATTATATGAAAACATATAGGTACAAATCAAACGCCAGCATGATCTCACTGTGCTGTCTGGATGCATTCTCTCTTTTTCTGTGAATTTCCTTCAGAATGATTTCCTCTGCCCTCAAGTAGCTACACAGACATTGTAACAGTGGGGAGTAGCATTTCACCATAACCAATTTCCCGATTGCGGGAGTAATACTGATCTTTGATCTTTCTATTGAACATGCTGGACTGATAGGGCTGCAGCTACAGTTCCTATTCTCTGCTGTCTGTGCTGCTGTCTCTGCTTGGGTTTACATCAAAAGCCAGTGAGTATTTTGTATCTGATATGAAATATTTCTGCCTCAGTTCAACATCTCTCCTCAAACTTCTTGTTTTTCATTTCCTATTTTTAGTATTGAATTTCTCTGGCCCTTAACCAGCCTACCCACATCTCTTACCACAGTATATGAATAAATATTATGTCAAACCTAATATAGCAGGTAGGACATTTTAATGTCATTGTTCAAACCTCCTCTCTGCATGCCCTCATAACGCAGGCAGGATGCAATTTTATAATCTCTAACATCTATGATAATGTTACGCGCTACATAAACACCAGACAAAGGCGAGACTTGTCTGTCATTTTAAAAAGAAAACTAGAGCGTTCACAGCATTGAAAAGGCAGCTGCTTCAGAGTGAAAGGAATACATATGTCTGACATAATACACAGAGTGAGTGGAGAGGAAAAAACAACAGTGTTCCTCAGCTGAATTTAGTAGTTTATGCTTAATTTAAACTGCACCACGGTGTTCATTTGATCTCTTCTTTGACAATCTTTCATCTTCAGTAGGAAAGACTACTTCATGGCCGTACGGTCGGTATGTCACCGCACTTACAGTACTGTAAGTAACCCTTGTTTACTTCGTATCAGCCTACAGGCAAGCGCCGTGAAAACAGTTGTTTATGGAGTCCTTTTGCTCTGATACTGCTTCCATTATCAATAACATTCCATTATTAGCAACACAACTGCGATTGACTTTACTGGTGCCTGCTTGGAGTGGAGACTTTCCAGGCATGTGATCTGCGATTGCTTTGATCCTGGAACGGGCCCGGTAAGCAATGTTCGGAGCAAAACCATAGAAATACTGGTTCAGTTAGTGCCAACATCTGCCTGGGTTTTTGCAACAGATGTCCATCCCCTCTGCAGTCCGTGTTTACAGGTTACAGCTTGATTAGATAATTAGGTCATGACTGCATCTCACAAGGAGAGGCGGTGCCAGGGAGGGGCTTGGGGTGCTGTAGATAGCCATAGCACCCCCCTTGCACCCCCAAGACATGTCTGTGGTTTATTTAGATTTTTTTACTTCGTAAACGTCCACATGTGGAGTCAAAAGGAAATGAGAGTGATTGTGAAGGTGTCCAGAGGTTGTGTTAACTGAAAATTTTCTGTCATTGACTGAATTTTGATATTTACGGAAAAATCGAAGGCCGATTGTAACTTTAAATATTTCACGCCCTGTTCAGTGGGTGTGTGAATTATTATACATTTTAATTCAATATATATTTTCATGAATGCTACGTATAGGCTATTCATCCATCCATCCATCACAGTCTATTACCGTAATTTCAATGCTACTCTCCCTCAGTTGCGCTGCTTCCACTAGTGCGTCTCATATAAATTATGTGATTCAATTTGTGAAAGTACACACATAGGCTAGTATTTTTGGGAGATATATATTTAAAAAAAAGGTATTATGCTTTTATCAACCTTTGACTTTAGACTGAAATGTGTAGGTTGCTAATGCTGCTTGCTTTGTTTGGGGAGAGTGTTGGCTTGTCGGATTTAGAGGCAAAATTGGTCTGCGTGTTTGTGGTGAGCGTTTTAATAAACCTACAGTGTAATGTAGTCTATATCCCATGAGCTGAATATCTCGCCTTGTGTTTAACACAGTAATGGCACTGTAGGCTACTGAGTGCGCGTGTGTATTTCAGAGCACCCTCGATGAAAAATCAACCCCATAGCACTAGCAAAAGAAAATGTCTGCTCACAAGACCACTTACTGTGTGAATACATATAAATCCTTCTTATGTGCTGTATAAGGCTTATATTAATTTTGCAAATGGTCATTCACCTGTCTTGAACAAGCCAGAGTCACACTATAGCTATGAAAATACATAATTCTGTCAGTGTTGTTTTAGGTACAAGGATATGCTCCTCTAACATACAACCCTGAGGCAAAGCTGAGACTGCATATTTTGGCAAGCAGCACTGAAGATATCCTGATGCTAAAGAGTTGCTTATGGTTGGTATTTGTAATATTTTGCAGTTGTCATTTCTACATGCACATTTGATTTGAAACCACATGTGCTATTTCTACAACACCGTAGGAAATTGCTTCTGCCACTGGACAGTGACCATTGATTACAGTGGTGCCACGGTCTGCGTAGTGTAAGTGGTTTGGTTGTTGCTGATCCCATGAGATACAGCCGCTTGCTACAAACTCCCTCCTCACATGAAATATCATTTCAACTGCATTCTTATCTAAGTGGCAGCTGGGGGGAACCAGTAAGGGAATTTCAATTGTCCTGGTTACCTAGTTTTGGTGAGTGAAGAAGTGCTTTTAGGAAGTGCCAAACTTTGTCCATGCAGGTGAAAGACTGAGAAGCATCAGCCAGTGTGGAAATGAACGCTCTGTGGGATGACACATTTTATGCTTCTCTGTGGTTTATCACATGTAAAATTATATTACTCAGTGTTTCATTGTTTAAAGCATAGTTACATCGACTAAACATTCGAAACATGTCCTATTTGGAGTGTACAGTATATGGTCCATAAAGGCACCATTTTGTTTTAAAAAACATTATTTATCAACTGCATGAGCAACTCTTAACAATTACACCCCAGATGGTTCCATTTGCCAATAGCTCACCCGCTGAGACAGGTGACATTAAAATTAGAGCAGGGTTATTCAGAGAAATTAAGGAGCTTTTTAAGAAAAAGGTCACTTGGGTGATTGGGGGGGAAAAGTTATATGCTAGTCAATTGTAGGTTAGGTTAGGGTTAAGTGTCTCATGCTGATTATCAAATGTTTGAGCAAGGCACTTTATGTAGGCTACAGTAGCTACCAGTGTAGGGAGGGGGGCAGGATAATGTGGAGGGGGGCAGGATTAGTCTAGTGGTCTAGGTGTTGGACCCCCAGCCAGAAGGTTGTGGGTTTGAGCCCCAGAGGTGACCTACCTGTAAGCATCCTTGAGCAAGATGCCTAACCCCTATGTGCTCCATGTAATAGCACCGTGTAATTGTAAGTCTGCTAATATAGGATTATTTGATGCCGTACAGTAGGCCAAGTGCCTGTAACAAAGCTTCAGTAGCCACTTGCAGGACACAAAAATAACCTAAGCTCTCATTGTACTGAATCAGACATTGTCAAGTCTTCTCCGGGACACTGTGCATTGCCACCTTCGGGAATCAATTCAGCCTTTCGGCGGCCATTGTTGAAGTGTCAGTTCAGTAAAACAGCCACGCTGGTCGGTGATGTCCTAGTCCGCCATTCACACTCATCATCTTCTTTCTTCAACTCCGTCATCTGGCTTCCTCTGATGGCTTGCTGACAGGCTTTAGAAGATGGCCGCGCTCTATTTCGGTGTATGCATGATGAAATGGATTTGATATATGTAAAGCATCCACACTGCCTGTTGCTACAGTAGGTGTGTGTTTTGTATGCGCTTTACAGCACTAGAGGATGTTACTGAGCCTCTCAACAGGCAGTCCTCACTTTCAAACCTATAGTCTCCTGCCATGTCTTGAGGCTGTTGCTCTGTGTCCAGATGCCTTTTGGAGGGCCACTTTAAAGATTTAAGAGATTTAGAGATTTAAAGATTCTGAAATAATGTATTTTTCATTATCTTGGCCAGTGTATGCGTGAGTGAGACTGCAAAGGAGCGGTTCGGCGTCCGTGACCCAAGTCATGCACTCTGAAGAACTTCTTTTTGGAAGGTTCAGGTGTCCAATAAGGTTGAGCACCAATGCTGTAAGCTTTGCATCAAACGTGTGCGCGTGGTCTTGTGTGCATCTGGGAGGCATGAGAGACATGCCAACCCAGCACGCTTTGATGCCGTGCTCTCACCGGTCAGACGGGGATGCTGTTGTTTTTGTTGTGGTTGTTTTTCCGGCTCTGAAGTGTGGATCAAGCACCAGGAGGAATTGTTCCAGAACCCACCCCTGCCCCCACACACACGTTCTCTTTCTACCTGAGAGAAAGCGGACTGTGGCCAGCAGAAATGTGCACACACGCTGTGTGAATGTTGACAGCGGATCAACCCTTCACGCTCAGGGCTGGAGGAGACAGCCAGTGGTTCAACCTAAATTACCATTCTTAACGGACTGATTTATGTCTCGCCTTGCGGCTCACAGCTAATGTTTTTTTGCCTCAGTGAGGAAGTCAATTCAATTAACAGGGACCCAATTACCGGCCTGTGTTTTCTCATGCAGCTCCCTCGCATGCTGCAGATCGATTTTACCACATTCTCGTCATATTGCTGAAAATATATTGGGCTACTGCTTTTATTATTTTATTACATAAATAAAATATTTTATTATCAACACAAAAAATATAAAGAATTACACCAAGATTGATTAAAGTTGTGTCTAAGTGTCTATGGAGACAGCAAATTGAATTTTCCAGCAGATAAGCATTTGTGTTGGACTGCAAACAGCCGCAAGCCATTCTTAGGAGGTGGTGGTGCATCTTTTGCACTGGATCCCACATATAGTCTATGAAACAGGTTAGTCGTGGCTATGAGGTGGTTCAGATTCAATTAAAGTGAGTCATCTAGGGCCAAAACCCTCTACTGGCGCGCGGTGCTCAACTTGATGCCATGATAGCGCACTTGTGCTAATGTGCAGGTATAATTGGGGGTGCCTACCTCGTACTTGACAGTCAGTCTGCCTCATTCTCCACTAATGACATTGGTAATGACATTAGGGACTTGAGCAATTATATAATCAAGACATTATGTAATGACCCTAATGGCAATGCCAACATTACGCCAGTTGATACTTTTCACTCATCGGCTAATGAAAACAGCTCAGTTACAGCTTGTCAGTAAATGTGTTAAAGGGGTAGAGCTAAAATCTAGTATATTTACGCTTTAAATGTTTTCGCCAGGGTATACGTGGTATGAATATACCCTTTTAATCTGTATAGTTTGTAGTTTAATGGGTGTACTGGATCACTGAACATTGCGGTGATGAATATTACAAATTGTGGGTTTAAAACAAATCCCACACTGAGCACTTCTTTCTAGCATTTGTAGCAGGTATACCCGGTCCCTTTGGCCTCGCCATTATAGTCTAACTGTGCCGGCCCAGCATGCAAGAGAGCAGTTGCACAGGTGCCTATGTGGTGCCATGCTGAGAGGGACTAGGAATCAGTCTCCAGGGTAGCAGGCATTTCCACCGGCGTCCCCCTTCATAGAGAGAAGTAATCAGCAGCCTCATTGCTTAGGGCGGGTCCTTGGACTCTTCCGGCTCATGTAACGTGCCTTATTGCCTCCTACTCTGACAACAAATGTGCCCACGTAAGATATGGCAGTGCCAGGAGAGGGCCCAGCTCTGTAGCGGATCAAAATAATTGATTACGTATTGACTGAAGAGGGCTTATAAACAAGATGGAGGGCGGTGCCTTCAGAGAACTTGAAGATGCAGCTATTCTCCATCATCAGCGGAGAGCTTCTTATGAATGGCTCACAGGTTCGAAATGAACCTCTCAAATCACAACAATATTTATCCATAGGCTTACTCTGCTGCCTTACCCAGTCAGGCAAAAGGTCTAGAGAAGATTAATAAAGGGCACAGAGGATTTAATGAGTACTACTGGGAAGGATGTGCGATTAATCGATACAGACAAAACAACAGCCCCTGTGGACTATTTAGGGACTATTTTTAATAAATTAACATGCCTAGTTATTCAGATGGACCAGAGTTGATAGCAGTGCACATATGTGTAACATATTCATGGTCCCCTTGCACAACTTTCGGGGTTCTATAAATCACACATAAGCTCTGCATCCACCACTGATATTCTGTTGCTCAAAATAACCACAATGAGTCATGTGGAGATACAGTATAAAAGCCCAAACCCTTTAGAAATCAATCAATGGCTTAAAAACACATTGAGTCTGACAGGCTCAAACAGCTTGAATTACATCAAAATGCAGCCATTTAGCAAAAACTCAGACTGCCTGGCTTAGCAATATGAACGGGGCATCAGAAATTATGCATAACAGGGCCGACATTTCATACAATTGGTCAGTGGTTTCTGGTTAGTGGTCTAGCCAGGAGTCAACAGCAGTGAAAACTCGCCTGACCTCTGGCTAAGTAACCTTTTAAGAACTACGGGGCTTTCTGGAACACAGTTATATTTAGATTTAGTTACCTCTGGACTATAGAGTCCTGGATTAAGAATCAGTTGAACCACTTGGGTGTTTGGCTTAAGTTTACTCATAAAACAGAAACACATCACAAAAAGCCATAACTGACTGAAATGAGGAATAAAAACACATGCTAATCTCCCTCCAGGACACCTGAATTAAACCTAGACTGGGCTAAATCTAGAACTGACTCTGATTTGAATCAATCTGATGTAAAGGCAGTTATATTCTAGAACTAGGCTTAACCAATGTTGTGGAAACCAACCCTAAAAAGTACAGTACAGAGGCCAAGTGAAAGTTGTAATGTTTATAATAAGGTAACTATTTTAAATGAGTGTTGCATAATGAAACCAGTCACGAAATCAACTATTGTGTCTTTGCAACATGCACCAATACAACTATCATATTTCTTTGAGGTACATTTATAGTGAGTTTAGACGATAACCGCTGAAGCGATGGCACCTACTTGTCCCCAGCCTTCTGTAATATCTCAAATAACAAAGATGGAGACAGAAAATGGGTTCTTTCGTTTCAGCACTGGCCTGACAGTCCTACTGTGATTATACAATTATTATTCCTCTTGTTGCAAAGATGTGTCTTGGAGTGGCGAGAGGAAGCGCAAGCCAGAGGGAAAAAACGCAGGCAGACGTGAAAGCGGTGAACGCATGAAGCATATTTTAATAATCCACAAAATGAACACAATGTACAGGTAAGCATAAACAATGACCAGCAGTACCTAGTGCTGTTGGGGCTAATCCCCCACAGGTGCGCAACCAGGACGGGAGACACAATCGTGACACTTGTAAACACCTGCAAGCCTTTATTAATAAATTGAGTTATATAGGCAACAAAAAAAGGGAGAAACATGCCAATAGACACCAGATTGCTAGCTCAAGATAAAATAAAGTACTTAAAATTACCTGGTTTTATAATATTTTCCACTTTCAGAGGGCCATTGGTTATATGACTAATGTTTAACTTGTGTTACAGTAACTTTGTGATCTTCTTCAAACAGCAGCAGTAAACACAGAGCTGTGAAGGTTGGAGATCAGACCTTAACAGATATCCTGGCACGCTAAAGAGTCCATGGACCTTCAATCCATTAGAAAGAAATCCTTCTGACCAGTGGCTGGTCAGGGGTGATCCACCCTGCTTAATATCTGCGTACTCTGGACATAAACCATCAGCCCAGGAGAGCATGTGATTGAGTTTAGAGACAAAGAGACATATGGGATGGGTTTATAAGCACCTAGAGCAAACAGCCAGACCATTAGCAAGTTAACCAGCCAAACATTCTAATAAGCTCAGCGTTATGCAGCAGCACTTACGGGGTTTAATGATGAACAGGGTTAATGGCCGGATCGCAAACAGACAATAAAGGAGAAGCTGGAGCTACAATAGGGCAAGTGGGGGGTCTGTTTGCTCTAAGCATTATAATGTAGCAGACCTGCTGCCAACTTGCCAACTGTGGAATCCAGACGCAGAATCCAGGACACACCTTACTCAGTGAAACAATAGTTTTATTAAGTTGTCCTTATAGGAACATGACAGACTTAACAGTGGAAATTATCAGAGCAGAACAGTGGAGTCTGCATATTTCTGACTGTACTTGAGAGGCCAGAGGAACAGAAAATGCCTTATCACTGTAATGTTGATGATGATACTGTATGCCGTTGCCTGGTAGCGGGCTTGTGAAATTAGAGAATTGTTTAGATTATACAGAACAGAATAAGTGATTGGAGTTTCATCTAATTTTCTCTATAGAGTGTACCCTCATAGTACCCTCACAGAACATGAGAGATGAGCACTCATCCAAAACAAACTAGTCGTCCAACGGTGATAGGGGAGAGAGGCCTTCAGAGGATTCCCTGGAGGAGGTGTCCAGATCCAGCTCAACTCCCCCAATGCCTTCACTCAAGTATGAAAAAGATAGCAGCTGCCGCACCAAACTTCCATCCGCCGGGAGGGCTCAGGGGCAA
Organism: Percopsis transmontana; assembly: GCA_025447815.1. NCBI lineage: Eukaryota > Metazoa > Chordata > Actinopteri > Percopsiformes > Percopsidae > Percopsis > Percopsis transmontana. The sequence continues at coordinate 9,351 of JAOEHI010001819.1, forward strand.
AAGTTAAAGTTACACGAGCCCTCTGAAACCTTTACACTCCAAATTAAACTTTGTACCTCTGTCAGTAGAGAGAGTCGGTCGTGTCAGATGAAGCAAACATTTACCACTCATTCCAGCCCTGAAAACGAGAATCACAAAATAGAAGTAAAGGCTACAGCATACACAGTGGACTTTCTTTCATGGTTCTTTTCATCACACTAAATGCAGCGAAAATCATTTCGCTGCATGGTAACAGTCAATTCCAAATTCAACCAAAAGTTCATATTGATTTCCTTTCCCATTATTTAGATGTGAATGCTTCAGTCGGCGTTCTATCTCCACACCTTTCACTGCATGAAAAGCTAATTGCTAATGTCAATACAATGACAATACTGTAGCTCAGCTCCTCCTACCAAGGACAAAACCATAAAGAACCAGACCGTTCAGGAAATGAGGGCTTTTGAAACAGACGTTCACTGTACAGTAATTACTGCCTTGCTATGGAGATAATGATGTTGATTGGGCCACAAAAAGAAAAAGATGGGATCTTATTGCTTCGTCTTCAAGCTCTTTTGTGAATCAAATATTACCTGCTTGCTGCAATGGCAACAATAACCTCCCATTTAGACTGACATGTTGCCTTTGTAGTAGTTGTAGTTCATGTCTAGTTGACATGCATATACATACTATTTAAGCATTGTTTTCCATGTTTGCTGTTGTCTGACTAGCCTTGTAAATTAGACAGCTGTTGTATCTGTCAGTGAGAGAGATGTGTTGACCAGATATACCAAAACACTGCATGCTCAAGCTTCACCACACAGGCTTGAATGCAACATGAATACAACTGTAACAACAATGGATGTGACGAGTATTGGGTAAATAACTTTTTTAAATATTTTATAAACATAATCTAGCCTTGATTGAACTCCTATCTTGACATAAAGACCTTTTTTTTCTGACGAAAAGAGACATATCCTGTTATCTTTAGTTACATACCGACATCTACACAAAGGCACAGAAATTAACTGTGAATATTTCATAAAGTGTTTTAAGGCTTCAAGGCTGAGAATTAATACAATACGTCTTTCACTGAGATGACAAATATACACAATTCCGCCTCCCCCCGTTCACCCATGACGTCACATTATGTTCCCATGACAATAGCTTCAAGGTTTATTCAAAGAACACATGTGTGAAGAATATAGATGTATCTAACACAAGATGCTGTTGGACTAAAATCTGCATAGAAGAGTGTCGGTCCTGATATGGGGTCTGTACGATTCACACTAGTGATAGACAATGTAGTGACAAGGTGGTGTTGGGAGAGGGGTAGAGAAGGGCGTGTAAACTCTGTAGAGAGTACAGTAGAGAGAGAGAGTGCAATTTGAATCTGGTATTATTTTTAATGGTTTATATGTTTACCGACCAGTGCGTGCATGCACCAGGGAAGGAGTCACTAAAAGTTTAGAACCACCGGGCTAAACGGTCACACTGTGTGGCTGTGCTAATGAAGGAAACATGGCCTGCCAGTGAGTGTTAACAAGGCTGTAGGTAGCCTCCGGCCAGCGCTGGTCCATCTGGGGGACTATTGGCCCATATGGTCACACTCAGACAGAACCAACGGAAGAGTTCCTGCATTGCTAAATTCACCAGTGAAGGAGCGGTACTCTCCGTGGCACCAATGGCACACAGAGAATTACAGCAAAATGCCAGAGATAAATGGAGCTCTCTCTGCCTCTCCTTTTGTCAACTCCCCCAACACACACCCACACACACACACACACACACACACACACACACACACACACACATAACATTTGTTATCCTCACCTCATTTGTCCTCCATGGCATAGGCAGCACTGGGCTACGGTGCTATTGCAGCCATTTGTCCAAGACCTTTACCTTTAGGACTACATTTCACACATGTGCTATATGTTTCTCTAAATACCTGCATATTAGTTGAGTCACCAAAGCCACAGACCGTGTTAAGTGTGGGGGGAACAGGTATTAAAATGACCTAAATGCCATTGCTGTGCCTTTGTAGTCTTATGTGCTCGGCAAATGTCAAACTGATTTTCCCAACATGAAATGAAGGGCAGAATTGGAACATGTATCCTCCCTTTTAAGTCGCTTTCTGATAAAATTCTAATTAACTTGAATCCTGACTGACAAGTGACAAGGGGTGGGAGGAGAAACAGGCCTATGTGGAAGATCAGAAAAGGCTCTGTGATGTGCTTAAATGATTCATCTGGTCAGTTTGCACTGCAGAATTGGCCTGGTTGTGTACAGTAAGTAAAGTGAAATAAAAAAACAAACAACTATTGTTAAAGTGTGAGCTGCTATCATGTCTGCCTTTTTAAATATTTACATCGACAACCTTCATTCCAAAAATAGGAAAGGTTCTATACAACTATCCAATTTATTCAATATAAAATATAGTTGTGTCAACAAAGACATTGTAGGTATATTGTTTTCAGACACTATGATTGGAAATTTTGAGACGGGAGCCCACGGTAGACTGGGATAGTAGGTGTCCTGTTACTTCAGTCTGCCCATCATCTCATGAATACATGTACAGCTGAAACTCACACCAGCAAAGGAGATGGGCAGAATTAACTGGGAATCAGTATTCCGGCTCATGCACAGCCCCAACACTGAGGCAGGCTGAAATAATACAGGCCTCGGTCCTCTATCACCACAGGCATAATAACTTCTCAAGCATATCAGAGTGCCCCAGCTGTGATCGCGCAGCCTTATCATTTAGCCGCCATGTAACACTTTGAACAAATTTAATTTTTCCCCCCTTTTCTTCGATTCAAAATGTAAAAATGCATTTCAATGGGGGGGGGGGGGGGGGTTTGTTAATTCCCAACTTTGCCGGGGCCCCTGGTAAGAAACAAACCAATGGCGAGTAGGCGGGGC
>JAOEHI010001820.1:0-12251 GCA_025447815.1 Percopsis transmontana
CCAGAGTTGGCCTACCTGTAAGCATCCTTGAGCAAAATGCCTAACCCCTACCTGCTCCATGTAATAGCAGCATGTAATTGTTGCTTGCACTACTCTCTTACACCCCCCCCCCCCCACACACACACACATGCAGTCATGGGGAGCTGGGGACGAAAGTGTGTGGGTCTGGGGGCACACTATTGAGGAGTGGTTCTTTAATAAATGTATATATTTACTTTGGTGGCTGGGGGCATTGAATCAGGTTTATTTACTCAGCTCTGCCTTTTGCTTAAAAAGGATTGAATTTCATGCCTGGGCCAATGCCTAATGAGGAGCCATGAAACCTAACAGCCTGGTCGAGACAACAGAGTCTGGAAAAGCACCATTGATACAGCCCGCACCGTGTTACTGGGAACTTGGGCTTTGCAGATACCATATTGATTTCTCTGAGAAACCAATGAGAATTGTGGGGAGTTGTAAAAGCCATTCACTTGTGCTTTTTAGCACTCCGTCAAAGCACTTGAAAATTACCCCCTGGCATAATTAGAAAACAATGCTAAATTTTTTACACCTTGAATTCAGACGCATGTAGCCAGGGCTTTCTGCTGGTCGGGAATCGCTGCGTCCACGCACTGACAGTATATTAGGTGAGAGTTTTATAAGGCTTAGTGAAGTGTGACTCTGCAAACATGTATTGATCACTCAGGGTGGGGGTTTGATTGTTGTGGGGCATTGGAAGACCTATAGAATCTAGAAGTGCCCCTTACAGCCGCAGGACTGGAAACAATAAGGGTCGTGCGAGGGTAAATATAGTCTCAGTGTAATGTAGTGCAGACTGATAGTGTTGGTCTGCCTCAACAATAGCAACGCATCCATAATGAACAATTAAACGGCAGAGCAGTCCCTGTGTTTGTATAGCAAATACTTCAAGGTCAGGTCGGGGGTTGGGGAAGTTACTCCGAAAATGCATCCATTACTAATTACTCACTCCTTGGTGTAAGTTGTAAAACCCATAAACATACTTGTCCCGAGCGGTTGGTTTTGGTTTGGTTTACACCAAGTCACTGACATAAACTTCTCTTAAGATTAGCTGTATTTAACAGGCATGTACAACACAGAGGAAACAGCATGCAAATATGAATCAGCATGCGGGGAATGCACGATATCTTTGCATCAAGTCAACTTTAATATTCTTTATTATAATAATCATTCTTCTGCTCATGGTTTTGTAGCCTCTCAGCACCTAGCACAAGCGTTTCACTGCGACAGAGGGGATTTGATATGCAAAGTACCCTCAATAGTTGAGAGCCGCTATGTAGAGCATTCCATATCTATGAGCTAGGTCACTTGTTAGTGTTTATGTGATGCTATCTTCTGCATAAGAATGGCTGACAGACAGTTAAGAGGCATACTAGAAGTCAACACTTTGATATAATTGTGCTCTTATAAACAAACGAGTTCTCGATTACATTAAATTACATTATTTACTTGCTGTTTATTATCCAAATTTCATAGTTTAAGTTTTTCAATTTACTTCAATTTGCTGCTGTCCCCTGGAGCCACCAAATAAATCCATGTAAAATCTTTGGAACATGGTCCTCAAATGTAAATCCGTTTTCATCCTCCTGTGATATGTTAATATTTCAATGGGCATAAAGCTGCCTATTGGGACTTTTGCAGAATTATAGTCACAGGATGTCACAGGATGTACCAACTCAGCGAACACTACTTTTCTAAGTGCCGTGTATAACGGGAAAGAAAAATTCATTAGCATTTCAAAGGTCTTTAGTAATGCCGTGCTGTGCTCAGGTATTAGAGGAATATTCCGTGCACAGTGTGTTTAGTGCCTTTCTGTACCTGCAAACGGAATAAAATCCTTTGAGGAGCTTTCGTTTTGACAGGTTAATTCCTGCCGACATGGCTATCAGGAAGGCGCGTGTGCTTTGTGCTCAGCGGTGACATGACTGATGTCAAGGTGACAGCGTTTCAGTTGGGTATTTATGATAGCAATATACAGCAGCATTGCCAGGTTCATACTGTATTTCTCAGGTTTCAAGCTTCAATAGGGTGTTAAAAAGCAATGGTGAGTCTGTTTAGTGTAACCTCAAGAGGAGCTGTCAAAACTGCAGTGCATTTTATCTCAGATTTAAAGTGAAAATTCTAGATTTGTATTGTGGTTAAAACAAGCATTACAAAAACGCTTTTTTTTTTGTTTTTAATTTTTAAATCCAAGATGGATTGACCATCCCACACCAGAGTGGTAAGCGGCTTGCACCGCACTCTACCCCTCCCGTACCACGCCGCACACTTTTGTGGGAAGTTGTGTTTCATAAATAGTGAGCGGGAGGCTGAAATGTGAGTGTCTATAACGCAATCGGAGCCCTTAAGTACAGAGTGAGATATGGTGTAGCGCATTGGCAACTGTGGGTTCTCAAACTATTTAGCAGCCCTCTGCTTTTGTGCATCGCTAAGTGCTCCATTAGGCCACTGCAAGCCTGTTCTGCTACTCAGAGGGCTTTCAAAGGTGAGCATAAATAACCTCAGCCTCGACAGCACTGACAAAAGGTCCGAAACCAGGCAGAAAGAACGGTATGCTTTCCACTTGAATCAATACAAGACATGCTCTTATGATGTGTTTGTGTGTGTGCGTGTTTGTGTAATACACTCCTAGATTGGTAAGGTTAGTTCAGTGTTAGGTGGGCTTAGCCTGATGTTTCATATTTTTTTGAGTGAACCGCTCTCTGCATTTCTTTATATATCTATATATATATCTTTATGCACTTCTTTATATATCTATATATATATATCTTTATGCACTTCTTCATATATCTATATATATATATATATATCTTTATGCACTTCTTTATATATCTATCTATATATATATATATACATCTTTATGCACTTCTTTATATATCTATATATATATATATATATATCTTTATGCACTTCTTTATCTTTCTCTCTCTCCATCTATATATATATATATGCACTTCTTTCTCTCTCTCTCTATATATATATATGCACTTCTTTCTCTCTCTCTATATATATATATATGCACTTCTTTATACTGTACATTTCTTTTTGCATTTCTGTGTGCATTTCTTCTTCATTATGCAAATGAGGAGGTGTTGTCATGTTCAGCCAAAGCCCCACTACAAACACCACGTGGTGTCCTGCTAAGCTCACGAATAGAGTGAATAAATGCCTAAACGGTAATGTAATCACACCAATATTGTACATGGGAAACAGTGCCGATAGAAAAGTTTATGAAAGATCGCCGATTGTATTTTCGCTGGCTGAATAAGCAGGAAATGGCCTCGTCTAGTGAAACTCATGAGGATTTGGAGTCTTGGTTAATGTTCAAGGCATGTACAAACATTTCTTTGCAGCGAATATGTTGATTACACAGTTTGTGCACGTAGAAGACATAGCTATAAAGATCGCTAATTCCAAAGCACTCTGGCACTATGTGGTCCCAAAGAAATAGTTGGCACCCCCACAAGAGAGACGCATAAAGAAATGTATTTATTGGCATATTATATATTTATAGTGTCATTTATTTATTTATGTATGTATTTATTTTTCATTTTGCCAGCTTCGGTCCTCCATACTCTGCAGACGACACAGAGTATGTACTATCTACAACACAAGTGATGAGGACTTTAGATCGCTTGAATCGGAAACTATATTTGCAATCTAGACGGTTCATCGGCACTACAGAAAAAAAAAGATGATTAATGGCTGTGCCCAGAATGTTTCACAGATAAATACAGTGTGTATGCCATATCTTCTGCCAGGTGCTTACGGACTATGAAACATGAGACTCCTCTGGTACGCTCTACTGTACCAGAGGAGAAGAGCTCTGTCGCACTACCGAGGAGGGTAACAAATGAAGGAAAAAAAGAGCCGTTTGTCAACTCTACTGCTATTTCTCAGGAGGGCTAAGGGTGGGTAATAATGATAAAAGATGTTTAGCTTGTGTGCTGTCATAATCCCATACATATTTGATCTGGTGGTCAACCAATAGCCTGGGACTTATAGTAGATACATGCAACATATGGCATAAGCAACCTCTGATGTAGGTAGTGGTCATGAACGCACACACACACACACACACACACACACACACACACACACACACCTCGTATTACTGTAATATTTAAAAATCCTTCCATGTGAGACGCCATTTTGTCATGCATGATAAATGTAGGCATTTTAAGTTTTCCAGCAAACTTTTTTGGATTTCTGATTACCGGTATTCCCATTGCAGTATTAAAGATCACGCTTCAGTGTTCATCATTCATCATCGTCATTTCTCAAATACAGCAGTGCTATACTTTCTAGTTATTAAATGCAAAGAATAAAAAAAACACACACACACACACACACACACACACACACACAGTACAATAGAGGGTCAAGGTTTGTTTTCAGTTTATTTTTCATATTTACCATAATTTTGCTATAGTCTGTGAAAGCTGCAATCCACTTAATGGGAACCCAGCAGAGAAGTGCTTCCATTACTTAGCCCTCGTCAACAAGCCTGGGCCTCCACATTTACACAGTATCCTATAATACATAATAAAGCTGCTTTATTGATACAGTATTTCTGAAGAAGATTGTAGCAAAAAAAAAAAAAATCATCAAATGTCTTCTCCACTGCCTCCTCACTCCTCAGTATCCTAGGGGGTATAAATATTAGCCTAATACTACATTTTTAATGCAAGGCCGTAGCAACACATCTTCCGGGGGGTCTGCCCCCCCCAAAAAAAAGTCAAAATTATAAAACAAATGTCCTGCCCTTTCAGCTACAGTGTACAGTATGAATATATGCAATAAATGAAAGAGCTAGCCAGAGCCAGCGACACTCTACTCAGGCTCCACGCGGGTTTTACGACAAACACAAGGTAATAAAGACAAGAACGTTAGCTGAATACAGCCGTGAGCACCACTGGTGGTCGCTGGGTGAATGTGTGGCTAATTCACTCTCCAGCTAACTTCTGTGACGCATCGGTTGGCCCCGCTCGACAGTAATACAGCCCACCTAACACTTATTAGATTCTAGTTTTCCACTTTTTTATCCATCCAAGTAATGAAATAAAGAGACAGCACAGTGGTTGGACCTAGACAAACCAAATGCAGTAGCCTACACCGTAATACTGGAACCGGTAGTAATAATAATGGCAATTTGTTAAGTTTAGTTATGATTACATTTGCTAATGAGTAATATCAATATACTGGGGGGGGGGGGGGGGCATTTTTAGCAGGTTTGAATATTGCGGGGATGTGTCCCTCCCATTATATATTATAATGACAGCCTTGATGTAATGTATGTGCACCATTTGAAGCAGTCAAACCGCATGTGCTCTCCAACCCTGAGAAAGGTAAAGTAGCAAGTTAACTGTGCCCCTTGACATGCACCAGTTTGAGGAGCCGAATCTCAAAATAATGAGAAACTTTCTCAATATTTTGACTTAGGCTTTCCATCCCTCATACATACATATGAGTAAACATTGGCCTACGCAAACGTGAACGTTGTGTGCGTTATGCAGGCACCGTGCACAGACTGCATGCGCGTCAGCATGCCACGGCCTTAAGACATAAAGTCCTCCCTGCTACTGCCATTCATTCCGTGACATCTACATTTTGCAGGTTCCCCTACAAAGCTCATCTTCCGCCTGCTACGGGTGGTAAAACAATAGGTCTTTGGGGCGACCGGCTGTTCCAATGCTCGGACATCAATCAAGCCTGCGAGGGGGAGGAGGCAGAGATCACCACTGGCGGGCGTGGAAGATCTGGCCGTTTGCAGTTTCACGTGCACCTACGGTTTCCATGCACGTTGCCATTAAAAACCTGGACGCTGGCGTACGGACTTTTGTTGAAGTGGGGATTTATAGGACTTGTCAGGACACCGGAGACGGAAGGAAACACTGGCTGACGGAACCAAATAAGGCGATGTGAGATCAGGGTTTTCCCATGTGCCTCCTCCCCTCTCCCCGGCCTGAGGTGGGTTGTAAGACTGTAACCCGCTGATCCAGCTTGTCTTGGGCTACCAGCTTACACCGTGGCAGTTCTTGCTCCACATACTGTGCTGCTTTCTTTTGTCCCCCCCCCCCCTCCTTCCGCGAAGAGGTTTTGGGACCGACGCCAAAGGCTTACATTAAGGTGCATCGACTCGTGTGTTGCGCCATGTTAAGGTTAATAGATTCTACTTAAGATAAGCTTTGAGCTCAACTCGGTCGAAGATGTGCCGATTGCCGTTAATCATATCTGCTTCCGTTTGGGGATACGGGCTGCGAGGACACCGATAGAAACCCAAAGGTCACACCTGGGAAATGTCAAATCATGCGGATGTGTGTGCGTGTTGAGGAGAGCTTAGAGAGCTAGTTTTCTGTGGAGAATTCAGAAGGCTTGCCAGTGACGCCAATATAAACTTAGTTTGTAATTCCCATAACTAATATTTCTTCATTATTTCATATGTGCTTGCATTCATTTCTAGAACAGAAAACAGGTCCTTGAATTCATTCAATGTGGTGAAATGCTTTTGAAAGTGTGGGCCGTGTTTTCAATTCATTTCAATTGCGATCGCTATAAAAGATGGTACAGTATGCGACCTCTTTGGTTACCGAAGTTCTACAGCCTTTTACTTGTGCTCACATGCCATCAACAAATCTGTGTCTGTACTCGTAACACGCTTTTGTGATTAAATAATAAGACTGTGTTCAAAAGTGGACACCAATGTCTAAAAATGCTTTAGCTTCTCTACAGACAGACCACTGATAAAATGCCCTTTGGCTACATTTCTAATAATTTCAAAACCTCCTAATTTCCAGGGAGGTCTTAAAAATAAATACTAATGACCCAAAACAGAACGGTACCGCTTGCCATTCCCGGGCCCGTCCGAAAGCTGGGAGAAAACCCTGTACGGACTACCTGCCACTCTGTTGTTGCCCCACTCTAAACATTAGCAGGATTAACGGAGCAGCCTCGTCAAATGTAACATGTGGTGCAATAGTCTCGTACCGTCATTCTCACAATCGCTGATGAAAGAGGAAATTCCGCTGCGCCTGTCTGACAGAGGTGCAATTCCCTCAGGAACGCCCTGAGAGAGAAGTCAGAGCGCACCTCAATGCTCCAACATGAAACCCTTCTTCAAGACGTGCGTACTATTCCTACTGTAGACTCTGGGGTTATAATGTGATACAAGGCATTTTTCCTACCCACTTACTCTTTCATTGTTACATTCAATTTTACACTGAACGGAATCTCATTGGGGTTACCGGTCATATAAATCGTGGTTCTATAAAATGTACTGACCTATGACCTCAAATGGGTTCACAGCCTGCGACACCTTCGCTCATTTGACATGTGCAAATGTGGACACTCAAAATACAGTTGTCGTCACGCATGCTAAACACTGGGCAAGGCGATAAAATGGGAAATAAACACACATACCATTGGATGGTTTGTTTGGGCCCGTGAAGCCCTCTGAGACGGATTAAGGGCTGGATAAATAAGCCCCAACCATTCAAAACAATCATACAACCCCTTTGGAGAACCCAATGTTCTAATCTAATCTTTTGAAAATCTCAACCTTAAAAGGTACACTCCCCACTTTGTGTCTGGAGATACCCTTGTGGTTGAAACCAGTATTACAGTCAGTCAGTCAGCTGGGGTCCTGCTATAACACAATTGAGGAGTGAAATCATATTAGGATGTCTGCTAGAAGCTAGTTACGTTGAATAGGCTGAATTAAATTCAATACGGTTGTTGAATGTAAACGTAAATCAAAGTCCAAAAACTTGGACTTTAGTCAAACTTTCCAACTTGGATGGGATGAGCCTAAGGATTTTTCAGTAAACTAATCGAAAAATGGGAAAGGGTTGGGAAATTTGCAAGGAGTAACCTTATGACATGATGCTGTCCTTATTCTGGGGGAATGTTATTCGCTTGCAAACACTGGTGGTGAACCGGTTTAACTGTTGACAAATGCACTGATTGTAAGTCGCTTTGGATAAAAGCGTCAAAGAACAAGAACAAAAGTTCAAGAACAAAAATGTGTCAATCATTTTACCCACCTATTTTAAATATACGTTTGTGTGTGTTTATGTCATATATGTATACATAATTTATGCAATATATGTTTGTGTGTGTTTATGTAATATATGTATATATAATTTATGTAATATATATGTTTTTGTGTGTTTATTGATAGGAACCCAACAGGGACCATATAAGCTGCTTTGTGAGTGCACTGTGTACATTTTATTCACATTCTCAGCGTTGTGAGAACAGGTTATATTTTTGTATCAGCAGGAAGTCGGCTTGATTTTTGGCATAGCCCCCCCCGAAAGACATTCCACCCACCACCGCTGTTCCCACCACATTGTCCACAGAGCAGCGCACTGACCAAAACAGAAAATGCCCTTTTGGTGACTCCATCTCTTAAAGCCACCGAGACAGGAAGAAAAAAGCCTGCCCGCCTTTTGGCGCGCTGACAACTCTGTTAGCAAGCGCTAAAGGGCAGCTAGTGGTAGCCTAGCAGTCACTCGCCCCCACTGGAGGTTTCGTGAAATCTTTTTGGAAGGTTAATAAGCGATAATTGTCCCTCTGGAGACGCACGCGTAGCCAAGCCCGCGGCGAGGGGGGCGGCTGCTCCTGCCGCCGGGGCACCGGGGGGATGGAGGGTTTTACTAGCCAGCACATCCACACGGGCACGCACGTGATGCTGCTTGCCAGGGAAGCTGACTGCCATGGGTAGATAACTGAACGCCTGGGTGATGTTTGGGGATCTCTGTGGGAGAGGAGAGAACCCTGAAGTGTAAGAGAGCTGCTGGCACGTAGCATATGATGGAAAAGGTGGGCTATTTTAGCTGTATTTGGCTTATTTGGTCATCTGCCTGGCCTGGTACAAGAACAATATCTCGTTGTGCAGCCTTACAGTCCAGAAAGAAACAGCCCTCAACCCTTACTGTCGGTTTCAGACCCCGCACGTACAATAAACGTTTGTCGTCCCACAAAAGATAAACTACTACACAAAGGATTTTAAAATGGCGAAAGTAGACATCAAAATACGCATCAGAAACGCTACGCTTCACAACGCACATTGAGAGTTTATGAACTAAACTGTCACCGTTTGGGTGCATGTGACCCATTTGAATTCGTAAAGAAAGTTCGCTTGTTGGGTTTGCAGCCGGGGGTCGTCTTGTTGCACCAGCCCCTCCAGAGACTGATCACACCTGTGCGGACGTGGTCTGCCTGTAAACGCGGGAGAACTGCCCTTATTTGGACCCAAGGTTAGCTCCCTGACATTTTGAGCTGATTAAGAATTTGCCTGGGCCGTAACCTTTGCATGGTGCGCGCCGGGGTGTCGTTGCATTATCGCCCCCATTATCAGCCAGTCACATCTAATCTCAGGTGGAGCTCTGGGCTTCCCGTGGAGAGGCAACTAAAGACCTCCTAATGCATGTGGGGATCATTGGAATAAAAAAACAGGGCTGAGGGCCAAGCGTTTTAGCGTAGGCCAAATCCTGTAAATGTCATTAAAAAAAATGGGCCTGGTTTCTCTCGTTTGAGTTAAGCCCCATTTTGTGTCAGTTTCATGAGCCGATGAGTTTGTGAAAAAAGGTTTAATGTCTAAAAAGCAAGACATGTCGTAAACAATGGAAATGTGCAGTATTAAAGCTACAATCTCAAACTTTCTGGTTCATTGTCATCATGTAGACACCAAAGCGATCACTCAAAACTAGACCAAATACGGCAGCACATCTTTTCCATAATAGTCTTTAGTACATTCATATTTATTTCTGCTTGCATGCCTGTAATGCAGCAACACGCCACAACTGTGCAGCATTGTGGGTAGTGTAGTACTGTACCATTCTTCCGACTGTTAGCTTGTCATTAGCAAAATGCTTATGTAAATTATATAAAGATATAAAATGATCAAATATGGTATCATCGGACAGTGATTTAAATAAAAAAACAAAGCCATACATTTTAATGATATTAGGTCGAAGGACGTGATTTCCTGGGGGAGATGTGAATGGGCTTATGCTAAGGGGCGCGGGTTTCACCTGTCAGACACTTTATGATAAATAGCAAAACTGGCATTTATTTATGTGCAAAACATGGATTGTTGCTTTAATAATGGAACGTACAAAATAGTCAATCTGCATACACTTACGCATACATAATCACAAAACAGTGAAGCACACAGATAGTTACTGCACACCGATTTATCCCTTTGCATTCGGTAATATCAAGGGGGGGGGGCTGACCTGACCTCGCACATGGAACACAACATGGAACACAACATGGAACACAACATGGAACACAACATGGAACACAACATGGAACACGGCCGCAGTACAAGCTCCGACTCACGTATGTTTCAAAGTGTGCACAATGCTAACGTCTAGCTTCGTATTAGTCCGTGCACAATGCTAACGTTTAGCTTCGTGTTAGTCCGTGCACAATGCTAACGTTTAGCTTCGTGTTAGTCCGTGCACAATGCTAACATTTAGCTTCGTGTTAGTCCGTGCACAATGCTAACGTCTAGCTTTGTTTGGAGTGGCTGTAGTTCATTCACTACTTCCAGCACAGTGCCCTGATGTTAACCTGCTCCCCACAATGGGAGACATTCCAGGCGCAGAGCACACAGACAAACAGAACAGTGCCCCATATAGATCTATGGGGTCGCGGTGTGTCCGTGGCAGCGGGAATTGTGTTACCTAATAACGGCTTGCAGTTCCGCGGGCGTTCAGCGGGGGGCGATATGCTGTTGGCTCGGAAATTTCTGCTCAGGTTCCTCCGTCGTAACAGAGTGAGCCCCACTTTCCCCCCACTCCCCTCCGCCTTCCTCCACGTCAAGAGTCCGAGTCGGGGGTCTGTAAGCCTTCAGAAGCCCTCCTGACCTCCATCTCCGTTTGATTTAGGTCCAAGCCCCCCCCTCACCAGGAGTTTTAGGGGCTCCAGAGCGACCCTTTTTCCCTTTTTCATTCCTTTATTGGCTCACCCTTTATTTCCTTCTTTTATTATCGCCCCCGGGGACATGATGAAGGGGGACGGAAAAGAAAATACAGATTCCCGTGCCGAAAGAATAATAAAGGATGAAGAATGCGTCAGGCTCGCATTCTCGGGCGCCCAGACCGACGCAATGAGACTGCTAGGGAACCTTTTATTACTTTGTGAAACGCATCTGAGTTATAATCGCTGTATTACGACCGTCATCCAGGGCCATCACCTTGTGATGGCTCAGACACAACGTGATGGCCAGAGTGGAATGGAGATGTGAAATAAATCGTCGTTACCAAAGAAATATGTAATGCTCTCAATTACCTTACAAATAATAACATGCTGCAACATTCGAGCCATTGAGGATGAATAGAACAGGACAGAATAACATTTTATTAAATCCCCGAAGGGAAATGTAGGTGTTGCAGCAACCAGTTGACATTTGACAGAGTGCAAACATGAAACAAATAGAAAACAAATTAACTGGACACGATTTATGCCAGCATCGATTAGATATTTTACAACTAGCGTTACGGCTTAAGCAGAGTAGATATTGCCATGACTGTACAATGGAAAGCCTCAAATAAATTTAAAAACAAACTTGATTTTTAACGATTGACATATTGCACATCTAATAATGGACTTACAAGGGCTGTGAGATCTAGTTGAAAATCTGCTTGCTTGGAATGGTGAATGAAGTACTGTTGTAACCTACATGATAATACTGGGCTGGGGGAAAATCTCAAAAGGAGTCAATCATGAAAATGATACAAGTCCCGTTGGCTTTACGTGTATTTTTCTGCAATAGCCGCTATATTTACTTTCTTTCACAAATCCCCTCTCCTTCAGATTGCCTCGACTCTGTTTTGGTTCTGTGAGAGCACAGCTTTCATCTTTGTTGCTGCCCTTTTAAAGTGGTGTATCTTTTTCCCCCCAATCAAAATGAAAGCAGGAAAAACATGCTAGCTTCAAAAATCACTTGAGAGAGATAATATTCGTCAAGCTTTTGTCAAACCATAGCATGCCAATTCAGAAACATTTGTCTTCTAATTACTGATCTTTCTGGGGGGTTGCTGGCAATGTGGCAGAATGCTGCATTAGGGGAATTAAGCAGGAGGAACAGTGGCCTACGACGACACAACCGCACCACGTTGTACTATTGCTTCTGTCCCTTCTTATGGCAGGATAGTCTAGTGGTCTGGGTGTTGGACTCCCAGCCAGCAGGGGGCAGGATAGTCTAGTGGTCTGGGTGTTGG
>JAOEHI010001822.1:0-12249 GCA_025447815.1 Percopsis transmontana
ACACACACACACACACACACACACACACACACACACACACACACACACACACACACACACACACACACACAGATGTGTATTCAGTCCAAAAAATCCATATAGATTTGACTTCCATCCAACATGTCCAGAAGACACACAATAAGACACACACACACACAAGAGCGTTAACCAGCCGCCTAAAGGACGCATGGGAGAGGCATGGGAAACAGAGCCCGCCTGGCCTGATCCCCATCTTTCCTCCTGTCCCCCGAGGGCCACAGAATAAGACTATTGTTGTCTGTTGTCGTCCCTCTCCTCACTGCAGACGGCCATCTATCCTCCGCGCTGGGTCTTTTCATCCTACACATCCTGCACTCTCCCCAGAGTGTGGACTCACTTATGCGACTCACTTTTCATATGGGTGGGACGCATGTTCTCTTTGAGGCCACCCTTTACCCCCCCCCCCCCCAGCCTGCTGTTTGTCATTGTCCTTGTGGTGCCGGACTCCACAGCATTGTTCTGTGGGTGAGGTGTTGTGGTGGCATGTGCACACGGGGCACAAGGGCCCATTCTTTTGCCTTGAATGAGGTCTCTAGTGTGAATAAAATACATGGAGTGTCTGATTTGATTCAGATGCACTGCTGAAATGCAGACCCTCCGCACAAACACACACAAATACACACAAATACACACACTTCCCTGTATCCAATCAGATGCTCTCTGCAGGTGGAGCCCATGTGTGTAGGTCTGTCACACAGCAGAACAGCGGTGACTCAAACACTGGACAGAACGCAGTAGAATCCAAGACCAAGTCTTGAGCGAAGGAGATAGGTCTCGATTCATGGGCCGACACTCAAAACAGAGCCCACAATTACAGTAAGTAAATGGGGGGTGAATTGGAACATGTATTTACTACCACAGGGTAAAATAGCTAGCCCTGTAAAACCTTCCTGATTTAGCGAGCTCCACCTCTATGCTTTGCTTCGCTTTGCATATCAGTTGAAAAGTGTGATTGAAAATATTGTCAGTCACTGGGGTAGAGCACAACTGACCAACTACTGACTACTGATCAGTTTCTAGGTGGGTAGTTCAGTGCCTGTATTCGTGGGTTCTTATTGGTTGAAGGTGATCCAATCGTCTGCTGGTGATTTGATTGACACCTATAATCACCGCCTCTATGACAAATGACTTCTCCAGATTGATCAGAGCAGAGCGGAACAAATCACAGAGCTTGCACAACCAGGATTCTTACCAGGCTAGGAAATACCTTGAGACTAACCAGCCAACTTTGTTCAAATGCTTTTACACACCAGAAGTCACAGAACAGCACCAGGTCGTAATGTGCTTTGACCAGCAGACGCTCCATCTGGCAGCGCTCTGGAAGAGACATTTGTATAAAGGACATCACTGCTCTTTGTGTCCTGCCTACAAATAAAAATAAAAATAAAAACAAAAACATGAAAAGCACCCGGTCACTTTCCGTTGATTGGCGGTTGTTCCCCTGGTGGTCCCCTGTGGTCTTTTCTGACATCAATTCAGACTGGATGTTTCTGGATGTTTCAGACTCTGGATAGTTGTAACCATGTTACGACCTGGTGAGGTGGCCAGCTCTGTCTATCACTCCGCACCTGTGAACCAGTTCGGAAGGGCTGCAATTCTCATTACTGGAATCAGTTCTCCTCATGTAGAAGAAATTCTGTGTTACTGTTATGCCCTGCGTTCTGTCGCCTCCAACCGCCTCCTGTTTCATCGGTCCTCCTCTCCTCTCCTCTCCTCTCCTCTCCTCTCCTCTCCTCTCCTTTATCTGTTTTTCCATTTATCTCCAGTCTTCTCTTCTCTATTCTAATCTTTTCTCTGTAATTCCCTATCTGCTGCTGGAATACAGATGGAAAGTACATTACTCCCCCCCCCACCCCCTTTCCCAAATAATAGGGCCAGTAAAACCCTCAGAACCCTGTAAAACATGATCCTTCATGCGCTGTTAATCACCAGCTGACCTGAGATGATCTCTGCCACCGTCGCTCCTCCACTCTGCCCTCTTATCGTGCACGCATCCTCTGCTGTGCTGTGTACTCTCGCTCCCAGCATACCTCGCCCGGCTCCTTCTCTCCTCTCTCCTCATGACTGCCTTGTCTTGGACCTGCCACCTGTATCCCAAGTAGTACTTAGGGCATTCAGAGATTTACCTCACCAAAAATATTCAGGAAGACAATTTTACAAAAAAACTATACCTGATTTGATAGCTTTATTTCTGTTAACCTGTGATTGTTGCCATCACCGCATTGTCCTGCGTGATGTGTGTGTGTCCTACTGAACAAGACCATATATGAGCTGAGGGATCTTCAAGCTGTAAATAAATGCGTTGATAGATGGAAAGAGATATGGACTAATGGAGGTGTGATGGAATCGATGCACCTCGTCTGGGGTGAGTGTTAAGCCCGGACCCTGGGAGGGATCAGGAGGCTGCGACACCCTGACAGGTGTGGAGGATGCACGGCATTGGTGTGGCAGATAAAGAGACAGGTGGCGACGATACAGGTGTTAAGACCGGAATCCACAGAGGTGGACACGCCCTGGGGTTGTCTTAGCAAGAGCAACTCCACTGAACCATACAGGCCGCGGCTATTATTTGCATGTTGAAGCGGGCATCGGTGGCTATGGTATAATAAGGACGTCTGCATATTGGTAGAAACTGTCTGTGTCCCATTTAACTAAAAATAAACCATGCTGCAGCTATGTACACTTGAAGAAAACATGAATTAAGACAAGCCTAATGCTTTTATCCTACAGATGTAACTGGTTCATTTATAAATATTTACTTGGTAGTGTTATTATGTAAAAGGTTCTACTGGTTCTTTGGATACAAACATTGCTTTGTGCAAAGGGAATGAACCCAAACAAAGCCAGCAGTATTTGGGTCGGAGCTTGTAGTACTTGATAGACAATACAAATAAAATATACTGTAAATACAAATTGTACTGGTGTTTTTCACTCCAAATAATCTTGCATAAATGTCATGTAATCTAAATAATCTTCTCCGGTCCAAAATGCCATGGTAAATCACTGTTTTTCTGATTGACTAGTTACCTTTTGAGCATTGCTAATTTATACATGTGAACCCCAACCGAACACGACCGCTGACTTCCACCGTTCACCTTCGCAGAGCGGCATCAGTAGAATCCGCTTAATAAGCAAGTTGGCCCCCCCACTGTTGGCCTTCATCGACTAGCTGGATTCCAGGATTTATACACCGAAATGGAGAACCAGGGGCTGATCACACATCAACACTTCACCAACCCTGCTTCCTGGTGTGTGTGAGCGTGTATTTGTGTGTGCGTGCATGCGTGTCTGCGTTTGCACAGCATTCGTTACCGTATCAACGCCAAACATCATTTCTCCTAAGTCAAGACATATTTCTCTCAGCAAGCTGACAAATCACTCAGCGAGTTTAATTCCCCCAGTGTTTGCTCAGCTCCATATTGGGCACGTTTGACTTATGTTAATGAGAGGTTCTGTTGGAGAGCAGAGGAAGGTAAATAGCCTCCTAAGCAGAAGCCAGTCACCCTCCTGTGAGTCCTGGCTTGGCTTACTCAGTTTGTGGTCTCTTTGTTCTAATGCGATTTAGACCTTATTGTTTTGACAGTGATTTACTGAAAGCATGTTACGAGAAAATTTAATCAGGAATACTTTCTTAGAGCATATCGCAGCTTATTGTTGAACTAATAGATTTTTAGAATGATTAAAATACATATAATTGTAGGATTTAGTCAATAAAAATACTACAAACTAACATTTTTAGTTAGCAATGTGGAATACTAGACAAAAACATGTTGGAGAGAAAGCGACTACAGCTTTTCAATGGAGGAGCCGGGGCAATATTGCCTGAAACGTTGCGAAGATGATCTTTGGCCTCTCTGGCCTCTCCCGCCAGTAATTCTAAGAGCCATGATTACTTGTCTGGCACATCGCACAACCTCTTTGGTATCTCGGTGTCCATCGCACCATTAAATGTCAGCCAGTGAGACCTCAGAGACCTCAGTAACACAGGCGTTTTCCTCCGTCGGCAGGATGGCACATGTAAACATACCTCTGAATTTAGTTGACCTATGAAACGTGGTGGTTTCACACAAAGGTCCATGATCTCTAAAAGGTATTTGCAATACAACGGCGTTAGAACATCATTAACATCACTCTAATGTTTTATAGCCTTGAATGGAGGTGGTTGTAGCGCGTGTGGGTTTTCAGTTGGTGATGTGTAAAGGGGATTTCTGGCAGATCTTCACTGACTGAGGCCAGGGTGCAAGGCATCATGGGGAATGTGGGGAATGCCATGTGCCCTTTCAAAGTGACCTCTGTGCGTTTGCAAAAGATAAGCGAGGAAAATAAAAGGGGCAAGTGGCCTTGGAGAGTGTAGAAGGTCTCTTGTATAAACACTACACTATGTAGTGTATAGAATGACATCAATACTCTTAAGACCCACACCTCAAGTGATTAGTTAATGTAAATGTTCTAATACGTTTCCATGGCTGATGTTAGAAATAGGCACAGTCATTATTCCACAGCGTGTTTCATTTAGAAGGCATGTAACCTCTTAAACTTGGGGTTTAGTGCAGAACTATTTCAAGTTTTAATTAAAATTCCCACTCTATTTTGGGCTGTTGTTCTGTGAGCTGTCTGAATAGGAAACAGCTAAGGAAATCATGATCGGCTTTGAACATTGAATCCTTCATTTGACACTTTTTTTTTAAGCTAATTATTTTTGAATTGATTTGTTCTAAAATGTATTTGTTCTGTTTATTTTTCTTCTGCCTTGTGTCTAGGATATAATTGCGTATAGCCGTCCAGGGTATAAACGTCCAGGTTTTTCACTACTACTCCTTTCTACGTGTTGAAATCTCTCAGGGAGCTTTGTTGTTATTATTTTCCTAAGCGATGGAGGACCATAGCTTTGTGTTTAGCATCCATCACACTCTTAATCGCACTCCGTTGGGGGGGCTGATCTTCCTGATCGACTGACGGTGCTCACCCAAGTGAGTCTTTAAATCTGTTAAACAGAGCCAAAGGGAAAGTGTGGGGACAGCTGTTATTTTCTCCCAGCCAGAAAAGAGAAGATGTTTTTCGCTGTGATGCATGGATCTCTTTGGGGAACACTAAAGCTCAGCACTGCAACAAAGGGGATTCTGGTTTTAGACGGTGAAGGCCGTGTTTGGAGGAGTGAGGAATTCCTTGGCCTGCTGGTGTGATTGTGTATGTAGCCCAGTGCTGTTGGTGTCAGGTTGACTGTGACCCTGCTGTAGTTAGCATTCCCCTCGCCTCACCCCTCCCACACATAACACATGCCAACCTGCCTCAGGAGCATGGCACACACACGTGCACACAAACACACACACTGGATAGAAGAGTGTTAAAATGGGAAGGACAGTGTCACCTTGAGTTTGTGGTATGGGGCCCTGGCTTACTCAGATGACCAGATAAGAAGTCAGTGGGTCCGCCAGACAGACAGACAATGGACTGGGTCACAGCCAACGCTGAGCAAAGCCGATCGGAAGGAGGCCGGCGAATTTAATGCATTCTGTTGCAGCCAGTCTTACACACAAGCATATGCAGGCGCACATGCAAATGTGAGTGTAGTTTAAACATGCATCATGTATGCACACGCACGCACACACACACACACACACACACACACACACTCTGTCTATTCTTGTCCGACCACACATCTGAGAAGCGTTGAGCTGGTTAGGTTACACCGAGACAGGCCGCAGAGGATTTGTGGGGGTGGGG
Source organism: Percopsis transmontana (assembly GCA_025447815.1). Classification (NCBI taxonomy): domain Eukaryota; kingdom Metazoa; phylum Chordata; class Actinopteri; order Percopsiformes; family Percopsidae; genus Percopsis; species Percopsis transmontana. The sequence goes on from JAOEHI010001822.1 coordinate 5,764, forward strand.
GGTGCTGATTTTGAAGTTGGATAACCTTTCAGGCAGTTCAATGTCACTGTCGTTGTTGTTGGCTCTGTGGCGCCCTGTGCTGCTGACTCCGTAGTTGCTAGTAAACCTTAACCTCTCCATTGTGGGAATAATTGTTCTGGTTCGATGGAACGCTGGCCGAGTCTGTGTGTGGTCAGACATGGTCCGTCTGTCTGCTCTCCCTCTCAGCTGCCCGCCTGCCCGTGCATATATTCTGACCCCACCTCCAGCCCCGTCCCTTGAAGCCGCTCACATGCGAGGATTCAGAACCCTGAGCTTTTGTCGAGGATTCAGTTTCAGTGCCTGTTCAAAATGCGTATGATAATAAAGTGTCGACGATTACAGTCAGCCAAGCTGGGAGTCGGTAGGAGTGAAGGGTAAAGGCTCTAGAAGGAGTACGCTAATGAAAGAAATGGAAGGGGCTGTCTATGGATTTACTGGGTTACAGAAAGACGGATGTTGCAAATAACTAGAGCGCTGACAAGCTAAATGGCACATCTTGTCTTTGTATGAGCTGCCGGACGACAGCGGCTCTTGTCTTTGCTGCCATTGTTTACACACGTAGCCAGCGGGAACCCCCCCCCCCATTGAATTACCGCCCAGTGTGGTTTGTAGCTCCAAACTTTATGAAGTCCTGTGTCAACACTTCCCGTTCCCAAATACCACTGGAAAGCCTCAGGAATCCTTCAATATATCCCCTATCAGCTTGGACAGAACGTCTCATTGTGAGAGCTCTACTCCAATCGGGAACCCAGCTCGGTACAAGGAACATTTGTGGTCAGATAGAATCAAAAAGACTCAGGGGAAATGCGCTATTACGTTGCCTAGGTCATACAAATCAATTTTGTCATTCTCTCCGGGTGTGGAAAAGCAGGAGATGTGTATTTTCTCCCACTAATTTCACACTATTACCTATACACAGACCTGTACATATAATCCGGGCATGCAGATTATGGTGCGGTGCTGTATATATGCACTGCGCAGCGATGCCTAGAAAACCCCCTACCCGTTGACTCTGTGTGGCCCGGACATGCTGTGTGTGGAGTGTGTGTGGCATGCAGTCTCTCCCTGATGCCTATCACTGTGATTAGAGCTTTCATTAGTTTCACTGCTAGCACGTCCAACCAAGCCTGAAAACACAGCTTGTCTGCCGACACGCACCGCTTCTAACTCTGTTGTGCTAGCCTGTGTCTGGTCGTGTGTACACTGTACTTTCTAAGTCATCTGTAGTGGCGTGTGTGTGTGTGTGTGTGTGTTGCAGTTTATGCGTCGGGTTGTGTAATTCAGCCAGTGCGTCATTTGTGTGTCTGTGTGTATGCGTGTGTGTGTGTGTGTTTGTTTGTTTTTGCCATATGTTTGTCATTAATAAAGAGTTAGAGGAGGACCTCTACATGAGCACTTCTCATGTACCCAGGACCCAGTCCATCCCAGCATTCCCTAGCAGCCGGCGTTTACATTTGTCCAGATGAACGAAAACGCTACACATGTGTGTGTAGCGTGTGGCACGGTTGCCAGATTAGCCTTGTGTACTTTTTCACTGGTTAACCAGATGCCTGCGCGTAAACGGTTCTTCACCTCCAGATGAGAAATGAAAGGGAATCTCCAAATGTCCGAGGAGGGAAATATGTCAGTCGATGTTTTAAATAGTTGATTAGATGTTCCCACGCCTGTAGACAGACTGCTCTATTAGCACACCTTGTGGACAGTGATGAATGCATTATTATTTTTCCATGTGTGTTAATATCAATAATACTCCTAATAGTTGTTAATGGGGGGCGTGCAGTTGTTTGACTTTCTTGGCTGACATACCATTGTTTTGTTTTAGCATTTTGTTCATTATTTCTTTTGGTACGCATACACACTTTATTTCTTCCAGTATGTGTTGCTCGTGTGTGTGTGTGTGTGTGTGTGTGTGTGTGTGTGTGTTTGTGTGTGTGGTGGAATGTGTTTGAAAGAAAGAAAGCTGTGGAAGGAGTAGGCTGGCCTCTGCCCCGTCCTGTAAGGCATGCTGTCTGAAGCGTGTTGGCCTTGCCTTCCAGAGCCCTGGTCCGTCCCTTTTCCCGCTTCGTAGCCCAGCACCCCCCCCTCCCTTCCCCTCATCTCTCACCCCACCTTCACCCCAATCGCCTCCCTCCACCCTCGCTCTCCCCTTACCGCAACTCCACCTGCCATTGCCCTCTGTCTGTCTCTGTCGTGCCTGGTTAGCCCTCTGTGCTATAGATGTCCCGTCACTAACAGCCGTTGAGGGGAGCTTCAGCCCCGCCTTTATGTCTGATTGACACGGGCAGAGGCAGGTGGCCATTAGCCCTCCCTTAAGTCTCAGCCTCTGAGACCTGCAGATGCTCGTCCTGGAGGCCTGGAGGTCAGCCTGTCCAACCAGAGGCTAGAGGTCCGTATTGTGATGACATGTCAGGCGAACACACACATACACACACACACATACACACACACACACACACACACACATGCAGTCATTCACCATCTATGTATTTTTTTTTGGAGGGGGGAACAGCAATATTGTGGTGTGAAGACAGATGGCTGCCATTTCTCATCATCTTCTCAATAACATGACCTCACATCTGGCCTGGGGGCTGGTATGGCCACCGGGCAGTGTATGCATGCGTGTGTGTGTGTGTGTGTGTGTGTGTGTGTGTGTGTGTGTGTGTGTGTGGAGACCACCCTTATTAGATTAGGGGGCTCACTTTGAAGATGCTTGATAAATAATGTAGATTCCATGCCCTCTGATGATCAATTCTGCCTTAAAACCCTGGGATGACATCTTCAGGCTCAAAGTCTCCCCCGCGACATGTTAAATGTTAAAGATACCCTACTAATCTCCTGCCCTGCTGACCGTAGGCCCGCCTGCGTTCACTCACGTGTCCGCGCGGATGTCTGTGCGTGTCTGTGTGTGTTGAGTTATAATTGGGCTATGATTACAGGACGGCAGAACTCTGGTGACCTTTTCGGGCCTTGTCCCCGAGCGAGGGTTCAGCCCCAGGAATGGAAACATCACTCTTCCCAGCCCGTGCCGCACAATCACCAGCGCATGAGAACGCGCAGCCGCCATGCCGTTGACTGGACAAAGAGTAGGACTACAGGCGGCTTGAGCGTGGACTCATTCCGTTGAGAAATGGAGCCCCCCCCCATGGAAATCTTTCTCTCTGATCCAGTCTACAGCTATCACTCAAAGTTGTTTGACAGCAAAAATAAGAGCACACACACACGGATCATTCCAGATGTCCCTCTTGCCGGAGAGCCTTTAAGGGAGCGTGAGAGGGGCTACGGACAACACCCAGGCTCTTCTACTCTATCCTGGTGAAATGTATACGCTTTTAATCTCTCTTATATAAGCACATTAGGATAGGGAAAGGCTTGTGCGTGGGTAGTTGCAGAAGGTGCAGCCCTGGTCTGGCTGACAGCTGTTAAATGCTAAAGGCATCGCTGACCTGACTGCTCCACCCTGACTTACCTGCTCCCTTTAGCTCTCTGCTCAACCTCTAAAAAGACATAAACCTGGTACTTACCATTTATTTGCCCATTCCTATGAATGGGCAAATAAATGGAATTGTCAAAATTCCATTCTTCGGCTACAAAGTGAAAACAAAGGCTAACCGTGGTATGTATTTATTGGCCAGAGGGGGCAGTGGAGAGTTTAGACAGTTCCGAGCGCTGAAGGATTAGTGTAACACTTTGATATCTTCTTTTCCTCTTCCACCATTTTCACTCCATCTTCTTTTGTCCCTGGAGACAACACAGGCCGGGTCCAGGCCAGGCCAGGCCGGTGCTAGGGCGAGGCAGTCAGGCTTTCCTGGGGGGTGATAAGTGATGAGGCAGGGCAGAATGGTCGGGGACTACGTGTAGCAACCCTGGAGAGGCCCTGAGGGGTCAGAGGGCAGAAGACGGGGGAACCTGCGTGAGGAAGATGAAGAGAGCCGGGGTCAAGCTTCTCCAGGTTCCACAACACAGATGGCGAGGAGGGGAAATAGGAGACAGAACTGCTGGGTGAGCGCAGGCATGGGAACCCCTGCGTGTGTCCGTCTGTGTCGTTTCTGACTACATCTGAAAAAAGATACCAACTTTGCTACAGAAATGTAGGATGGCTCGAGAAGTGGTCACAAACCTCACGAATATTGTGTCATTTATTTAGTATGGGGTTATTTGGCCACAGTTAATATTTATACTCTCCTTACTGCCCATCTTTTTTGGGGAACCAAATTAAGAACTTACATAAGTTTTAGTAGCGTCTATGAGATACAGATATCCTCACCAAAAGTCATATAGGAGAGAGCAGGGAGAGAGGACAGTGGGGCACAGTTGTAGAGTGATATAAATGACAATTTGTGCGTGAAAAACAGTATTGACGAGCAGACACGAACTCGGATGTAGGCGAGCTTGGGTGTGAGAGTCTGCAGGTGTCTATATGTATGAAAGAGCGTGAGTGCATGTGCGTGGGTATGAAGAGACCTACTTAAACCTCCGCTCCCATACTGAATCACTGTGTGCATGAAACCCCCAACTAACAGCATAGCAATCAGTCTGATGTGCTCCAGAGCAATTAGCAAAGTTTGTTTTCTCTACTCCTGTTTGAAGCAGCTGACACACTGCCCATTAATCTTCCCCTGGTTTAATGGGGGGGAAAATCCATCTTATTGGTCTGACAGTCACCCATGTTTGGGTCGAAGTGTATATTTACATTGAAACTCATACTACCGGTGGGACTGCATTAATTTGTGCCTTGGAGGGGGAGGAGGATAGGTTAGTGGCTAGGGTGGCCGACCCCCAAACTAAATGTTGTGGGTTAGATCCCCCTGCCTGCTCTTTAATACATTTAATTGCACACACTGTACTTAGCTTTGGATTAAAGTGTCTGCTAAATGACCTGATTGCACAATTAGGGTTGTGGCAGGTGTGACTAATTATTGTTTGTATGTGTTTATACAGTATATACTGTATATGTAAAGGGGGGGTGTGACTGACAGAGAGAGAGATAACTGCACATGAGGCTGTGCCCATATTTTATTCCATAACTGATTGTGTTTTACAGTGTATTTGCGGAGGGCTGTTGCGTGCTGACCCTGAGCTGAGGGCATGTGAGTGGCGGGCCTCACTCAAATGGGTCTGTGCGCTCACAGTGGGAGCTCTCCGTAACAGTGGCCTGCTGGTCCACACCAACTCTGTTAGCTGTAACAATGAGCTTCTAAAAAGGCATTATAAAAGTGTTTTTATTATCGAGGAGATACAGTTTAAGTCGAGTTAAACTCAGGAAGTGATGCAAAACAACAAGGCAACATGAAGGCTTTCATAGTCGCTTAGTCATCAGAGTTGTGTGTTGTGGCGGTCCTTCAAACTACTCTCTTTACCTCCTTCACGCTCTCTCTCTCTTTTTCTCTCTCTCTCTCTCTTTCTGGTTGTCTCTTGCTCTGCGTGATAGGTTAATTACCTCCTGTCCTGGTTCCTCCATGTAATAAAAATCAAATCTCTCTCCAGACGAGCATTTCCTGTTTGGCAGGAAGTGCTAAATTGAGATAAGGTCTATTTGCATAAAGATGGCTGTGCTAGGAGAGTATAATTAGTTGCAGGGGAGACAGAGGCCAGGTCACAGCCTGGGCGGGTTTCTACTTTAGGGCAAGCTCTTTGTGTTGATAGTGGGCCGGTTATCTTGCCAGCAATCCTTTAATTAATTAGCTGTATTTGATGTTCCCTTATCATAGACGAAAGCCTAAGGACAGTTCCCATGCACTTGACCTTGCATGACAGGCATTATAGAGTTCAAATGTGCAGATTTATAATTTTCCCCTGTTTCTTGTATGCTGTACTGTGGTAATGTAATGGGGAAGGGGGGAAGAGTTGTGCATTTTCATAACCAGATAATGATAACAAATGTTTAGATTATATTTTTTGTGTTTTACATTGTTTTCCACACACTAAATCCCCAAATACAGAAGTAAGTTTATAGAAGGGGAAAAAAGGAAGGCATTTGGAGCTTTGTTTTCAATTAGATTGGAGACAGTCTAGGTTGAAGAAATATGGGGGTACAAGCATTACATTGATTCACTTTGGTGGTAAGTGGACCCACAGCCTTGACGAGCTGTTATCACCTTACCCCCCCCGCCTCCCAGAAAGCATTCCAACAAACCAGCCCCCCACCAGCCCGACACCATCCAGCCATTTATTACCGGGGGGCTCACCTTCCACACAGCCTGGCTGACGTTCAAAGGCACGCTCTGCTTGTTTATGGTGCTGTTCAGCTGTGCTTATTGTGTCAGATGAGGCATGTTTTGGGGACCGTAGAGATGTCTGTTTGTGATAGAGCCAGGGGGACCCGCTGTCCTGCTCGTCTCTGTGTGGGGTTGTACCTGTGAGGAGGCTGGCAGCATTTGGTCTGTGTTTGTATGCCTGCTAATGAGTGAGTGTGTGTGTGTGTGTGTGTGTGTGTGGCTGTTTCCAGTGTTTCATCAGACGGAGACA
>JAOEHI010001823.1:0-12248 GCA_025447815.1 Percopsis transmontana
CGGTCGACGTCCCAGGCGACCGGGCCGACGATACACTCCGGTGGCAGGTTCCTCCTCGAGATCCTCCGGGCCTCGCGGCAGAAGTCGCCACCTCGAGGGTGCCCGCCAGGACGGACCTTCGTCCCCACATCCGTGAGAGCCCGGCTCATCACCTGGGCGCATATGTCCCCCACATCCGGCCACCCTGGCAGAAGTGGAACCAGGGCCCTCCTCGCGGAGAAGTACTGATGCCAACGCATGACACAGGAGATCAACTCGTATGTGGACAGCTGCTCGGTCTGCGCTCAAGCGAAAACCCCGCGCACGGCACCCGCTCCCGGTGCCTCAGCGACCCTGGTCCCACCTGGCTGTGGACTTTGCCACGGACCTACAACCATCGGAGGGGAATACAACGGTACTGGTAGTGGTGGACCGGTTTTCGAAGATGGTGCACTTCATTCCGTTTCCACGCCTCCCCTCCGCCAAGCAGGTCGCTGAGGCCCTCTTCCAGCAGGTCTTCCACGTCTACGGGCTCCTGGAGGACATAGTCTCCGATCACGGCTCCCAGTTCACCTCCCGCTTCTGGAAGGCATTCATGGACCGCCTGGGAGTCGTGGTCAGCCTCACGTCCGGGTATCACCCACAGGCAAATGGGCAGGCGGAGCGCACCATCCAAGATCTAGGAAGACGCCTACGGACTGCATGGACCGTCCTAATGAGTGGTCCCGGTTTCTCCCCTGGGCGGAGTACGCACACAACACCTTACCTCACTCCTCCACTGGCCTCTCCCCCTTCCAGGTGGTGTTCAGACGGCAGCCTCCGCTGAGCCCCTGGACGGGGTCTACTAGTGACGTCCCCGTCGTGGAGGAGTGATTCCGTGGTGCGCCGTCCGCCTGGTCCGCCGTCCGTGATCGCCTGCGCATCGCTAGCCATCGCCAGAAGCAGCAGGCGGATTGGCGGCGGTCCGATGAGGTATGGCTGGCCACCTGGGACATCCCTCTCCGTCTGCCCTGCCGTAAGTTGGGACCCCAGTAGGAGGGGCCAGGTATGTGGGGTCAGTGGGGCCAGTACTGTGACAACGGGAGCGCCCCCACCCCTCCTCTCCAGCTCGCTGGTGTACTGAGCCACTGGCCTACAGCCGTCTACACATCCAGCGCACCTTTTACTACGCACAGCTGTTTCGCATCTCCTCATCACCGCTCTCTGCCAGCCTATAAAGCTGGAGAGAGGGTGATGAGGAGTTGTTGGTTATTGTTTCGCTCACGCCACGTAGTGACCAGTTGTTAGATTAACACTTTTGTTGGATTAACCTGTGTTTTGGATTAACCTGTTGTGGGAATTACTACGTTGGAAGTATTACATTGGAATTGTATTAGAAATACTCATCACTGTAAGTGTTGATATTAAAACATACGCTGAGAGCGTCAATCGCCACTTTGTTGTTACGTTTTCTATATGCAATTGCACTCGTCACTCTCGCACCATCACAGATTGTCAGAATCGAAACCCTTAGGACCCTTCAGTTGGGGTACCTAGCACAGTGGTCTGGTGCCTAAAGGGTGAAGCTAGACTCACTGCAGACCGTCGATTGGTCCTGCTCCTGCTGCTTCTGCTCCATGTAATAGCAGCATGTAATTGTAAATCGCTTTGGATAAAGCGTCTGCTAAATTACGTCATTGTTGTTTTTACTATCTTTATTCTTTGTGCAAGTATGACGTTGATCGCTACTTTCTGACGTGGCTATCGCAATCCTGCGTGCACCCGCCTATCAAGTAAGGGTACTGTTGGCTGTGGAAACAAACGCCGGATCAGGTTTACCATCCCAAATCGTGCCAAAATGTACTGTACCGCTCAGTGGAAACGAGCCATTAGAAGGAACAAGTAGGCCGGGCATGTTGTGGATCGAACTCACAACCTTTGGACCCTAACCACTTGTCTATCCTGCCCCCATAAAAATATCAGTAACACTTGGGCATTTCCAGCATTGATATGTAAACCTGTCTGATAAACAGCCACTTCAAGTTCTGATTCTAATACGACCACAGTCTACCACGGTAAACCACTATAAAATGTAAAATGTGCTTCATCAGTGCTTATTTGTCTCTGTCTATCTCAATCTGTTATTTAGTCCTGTCAAACACCTTACAGATACCAGAGGATGTGATGCTTATTACTTACACTTGACATCCAGAGTGATGAGCCTCTCGTAGACTAACGTGGTGTTGGGGTAGTAGACCCTGCAGCCTAGCAGCTGTCCATTGTGCATAGGCCTGGGTGTGAAGGTTAGAGTGTTGGAGAGTACTGCAGTGTTGCTCTCCTCCATGTAGTTTGTGGTGAACTCAGGTTCAGGCAGGTAGTCCGTGTATATCCACTGGATCTCCGGATCCATATCTGGGCAGTTGTCGGGAGCGTAGCAGGTTAGCTCCAAACTCTCGTCACTAACTATCTCCTCTGGTACGTCGATGTTAGGGTGGTCTGGAGGACAGACATGGGAGAATGTTGTTTCTCTTTTAGCAACAATCACTGTTGAGCAGGACAGTGGCATACTGTGTAAAATCTAGGCATTTAATACTTCTTTTGTAAAGCTCCCATTTCATATGTAGCGTAATTGAAACATGCATAATATCTGAGCTTGTTCTCCAATCTCCAATAACCCTGCAATCCTTAAATTGAAAGCAAACCTACTTTCAGCAAAAGACAATTCACCATTTTGTTTCAATGTGAGGTACATGATTGGACAATACACTGCCCATGCAGTGTCTGTGTTCCAAGTTTATTTTTCAAAAACATTGACAGAGCAGCAGCAATGACAGGTAATGAAATGCTTGGCCATAGTGCACACTTGGGGACCATTCTTCAGACTAGCCTACCCCTTTGTTGCTAACGTTACACACAAATACACACAAACACACACAAGGCGACTATACGGTACTGCATGTGGACAGACCAGACCAGTTGACTCACCCAGAACTTTGAGCTCAGAGTAGTCTGGATATGTGTAAATGTTGGCACCCCCGAGGTCAGCCCTGAAGTAGTATTTCCCAGAGTGCTCGGTAGCAATGTTGTTGATGAGCAAGGTGCAGTTCCGCTGGGTCAGGTCGCCCAGCAGCTTGGTGCGGCCCTTGTAGCTCTCGTGCACGACATCCGTGCGAGATTTGAACACCACTGGGGGAAAGAGCTGAGGGTACGGCTGGCCGAAGTACCAGATGCCGTGAATGCCCCGGTATGGCCTAATGCCAGACGGATACATGAAGGTGCAGGGGATGACCACACAGGAGTTGGTCATGGCGGAGATGTCGCGTGGCACCCATAAATTCCACTGTGAATTGGCATCTAAGAGAAGAGCAGATAATAAACTAGATGTATGGCATCTTACTCAACTGGTGTCTGTTTTCAGTGAGATTTGCTATATGTTATCATATAATATCAAATTGAATCATTTCAGGCAGAAATGATATGCTGATGAAAATGACATAAAAATCCATATTTCTGCCTATGGTTACCCATAATACTTATATTAATACTACAGTCAGCCATCCTAATTCATTGACACAGCATACCCTTTACCCTATAGCCACTAAAGGATCCCTTTACATCAGCATTAGGTAGGGGGATTGAGTAACCGTTACCTTTGATGAGAAGCAGCAGCGGCAATAGGCACACCAAACACCACATGGTTAATGTTGGACCCTAGACCCCTGTAACATATAATAAATCCTTAGGTAATATCTTACTGTAATGCAAACATATGATATTTGCCTGTGTAGAAATGTATTCTTCTGCTGGGGCACAAGATCTGCAGTTAGTCTAACTCACGAGTTAAATAATTCATTGCGGTAATTTCATTTTATGAATCTTATTATTCTTTGTTTTAGTTGAAGACTAGAAGACTAGAAGTTGGCTGTGACTAAATGAGCCCGACAGTAAAGAAATGTGTCATTACAATGAATACTCAAGAGAAGAAAATAAAAATAAGAAAATAAAAAAATAAAATAGAAAGTGTGAAACACCTTGAAAAAGTTGAGCGGTTGGAATAGACAGAAGCTCCACAGGGTAGCTGGTCAGCAGCGCCACTAGAGGGCGTTAGTCACACCCAGACGGTTCGACAGCCTGTCTCCTCCACTCCTCTGCAAAGTAAACAAAGCGTTGACATCAGCATCATCAGGTGATGACATCACTCTGCCAGCAACAAACTATAGTCCCTTTACTTGCAGATTGCACGCTCGCACACACAGAGTCAGTGCCTGGCTGTTTTAACCCTACAGTACAGTCGCTCATTATGCCAGTCACACGTAAGGCTGACCAGTGAACGATAGCCACTGTCATCTCTTCTCCAACATGAAGCAGTGAGCCCGGTCCCTATAATGACATCAGCCTTGTCATTGTTTATGAGTGAAACTACCAGTTGGTCGGTGTCTCCCCCATTATGTCATAGCTATTGTTATTATAACGGTGGAATATTACAGAGAGGTCACTGTATCAATGTAATCCAAATGTATTGATTTGAATAGGATAGAAATTGTACAGAAATATTCCAAATGCATACATTTAGTAAGATACTTTGGTCAATCCATATCCTTATATATCCTTTGTAACTTTGTAAAACATTTTTCATAATTTTTATAGCTTATATTGTATATGTTTTGATACTTGGTGTGTAATGTTTTCTTTCAGTCTGTTTGTTGTGAAATTACTTAATAAATCAACTTCTGAAATATATATTTTATATCAAATTTTTTTTTAAATCTTATTTGTATTACATATCAGCTTTATCAGTAAAGTTTAGCCCCCAAAGCAGACAGTGCCAGCACTGGCTGCTTCAGCCCAGCGACGGCACAGATGATGTGTGCAGATGGCAAGCCTATGAGTGGATTGGATTTCGGAGCCATGAGATCAACAAACCCGAATGTCACTAGATATTCGTGACTGACGCAAGCCACATTGATAGAGATGATGGAGTGAGGTTCTGTTGGCTATTGGCATTGCAACAGACTGATGATATTTTGGGCTAAGACACAAGTAAATAGCCATGTATCTGCAGACGTCATAACTTTCAAGATTATTTTCCATCTCAGAGGTTTACTCAGTGGTTTAGTCAGTTGCATTCTACTTTCTACACGATTCTACGTGTTCTAGCTTCTTCTCTTACTATACAGTACATCTCCTGTTCTGAAGGGTCCCATTTTGAGACATCTTGGCCACCGTCACATCATGTCATTAAGGCCCACTGTGTAGCCTGACATAATGCTAACGTCTCTCCAGTGTTGCGTCAAGCGCCACCATCTGCACCCCAACAAAAGACCAGGAGCCCGTGCATCAGCCATAGTATGAGAGAACAGGGCCGGGCAGGCCAGCCACTGACTCCCCCACCAACCCAATGACAAAGCGCCATTGACAGGCCAAACAAATGGTCGGCACAGAGCGTCCCCATACGTGTGCACACTCTGTGCCGACACTCACACGGGTGACTTTAACGCGTGCACATGCAGCCCGGACAAGCGACACTTGCCTCATACCAGCCTCAGCCGCAGACCCCCGGTCTCCACTCTTATCGACTACCCTCTGTGGATCTGAGGAATTTCCCTCCAGTCCTTCTGAGGAATCCTAGATGTGAGGTTTAGCGGGAAGGGACAGGCGGGAACACGGAGGACAGGAGAGACAAACGACGGAAGACAGAGGGAGAGGAAGAGAGACGTCTATATGTGACGTACTGTATATGAATGTGAGCAGTGGGCAGTTGTGAATATGCATTCAGACATTTCTTGGCATGTTGCGAGGCCCACACTGTGCATTCCTCTCCTCTGTTGCTCCATGACAGTCGTGTTTCAAGTCCTTCAGTGCCACAGCTCATGTCCCTGCCAGATGACTCCTTCGCAGGTCAACCCGACCAGACTGATATTAGTTAAGTATTCATTATTGGGTCCAAGGCACAGACAAATGGCAGCTTGATGACCCGATGCTGACTCAGTAACATCACTTTGACTCATTCTGTGGCCAAGTAATGTGAACATACGGAGAGTAGGTGACTGGAAGGTTCAGATTACCAATTAGTGCTGGTGTAAACTGCCTTTGAAATAAAGAGTTTAGGAATACAATCACGAACCTCCTACAGTAGCAGAGGCGTGACCAAGTCAACTTTACTTGAGTCCCGACTAAGTCTAATGTTTGGAGACACGAGTCTTAAAGTCAAGTCCCGAGTCAAAGGAAATGAAAGCCCAGTACCAGTATTGTCTTAAAAAAAAAGTAATATCTAGATCTTTCAGTGGAATACTGTTTAAAGGAAGTTTCAACTTAAATATAAATTCATTCATTCATTAATAAATTAAATATCATTTAAAAAAATGTATTTCATACAAATTTACAACACAAATCATACATTAAAATCAAGTCAAAGTCAAGTCATTATGACTTGGATCAAAATGTGTGTGAGTTTTATAAATTGCAACAAATTTGAAGTATGCCCATAAAATGTAATTGCCATGAACTTGAAAATATTTTCCTAGCTGAGGAACGCTTGTGGGAGCAAGAGCACAAATTGTGTCCATCGGGCTGTGTGGAGCTCCTTCTGTCTGTTCAAATGAAACTATTTTTTTCTCAACAGTAAATATAGGGCAAGCCACTGTCTCCAAAAGCCATTAGGCCACTGGCCAAGTGGTGGCATCGACCCGAGCCACCGATACATACCCTCAAGGGAATCCCTTCACAAACACATGAAAGTCTTGAGAAGTCCCACAAGAGGGATGTTAGAGAGGGGGGGGCTTGGCAAGGGAAAACGCTGCATTGACTGAGTGGAGCCATGTACAAACAAATACCCAGCATGCCATAACCCCCTACACGCACCCAGCATAAAGTGTGCTAACACAATTCTCACTGTGGGGTTACAACTATCTGACCTTCACCTCCACCGCCTGCTGTTTGTAGCCTAACCCACCAATGTTCAGTTAGGACAAGTGGTGTCATCAATAAGTGCGTACATGTACAGTATACAGTACTTGTATACAGTATATAGTACTTTCATGTGTTTTAAGAGTGAGAGAGGCAGTGAGAAACCAACACACAAACGCACACTAAAGCCTTTGCAACTCCTAAGATTATGGCAACAGGCCTCACTGTGCATGTGTGTCCAAGTGACTAAGCTTTGCCACACGCAATGTAAAGTCAATGTTTTTTCTTAGCACGTGGCAGGCCCCCATGTAAAGCTGCCCTTTAAGATCGAATCATATTCTCAAATCCATGACGTACTTCACATGCACACTTGAACAATAAACACAGCTAAAAAGACCAAGGAGTCCTCTTCTGAATCATTTTAGATTTAGATTACACATAAAACCAAGATGATTTACACAAACACCCGTCTGTGGCAAGAAGAACATTTGTACTGTTAACATTATATTAAATGCATGTACTAAAAGCTTGCTGGTCCCTCGGGAGAATAATGGGAACCCTGTATGCAGAACACTGCCCATTGTGCGAGTGAAAAACTGGAGGATTTTTTTTTCCCGGAACAGGCTCGCTCACAGCTTGCATTTTGCTGTTTGCCCGTGACGCGCGTTGGTCCAGCAGCTAAGGCCCCCACTAAAATACTCAGAGGAGCAGATGGCCTAAAAACATGGCTGCTCCCCCTCCCACGCATGGCTCAGTGAGCTGTGAGGGGCCGAGCACACTACACACACACACACACACAAATAGAGGAACGCAAATAATATTGCCTTTTAAAATGCTTACAAAACAATAAGCACAATGTCCTTTTTTAATAATGTGATTTTAAAAATAATTGTACTGTCATTGATTAGCTGCCAGTGTCTCAGAGACAGATTTCTAGAATGCATTGGTTTATGGATCAGTATTAGACTGAATGTGCATATTCTGTGTATGTGTGCATGCCTGCATAAATGAGTACCCTCATGCAAAAATATTTGTATGAATTATGAAAGCATGAAACTATTGAAAAATCCCTGTGTCCCTGGATAGATTCAGTGATCCCCAGCCCAGTGGGCAGATGGTGAGCCACAGGCAACCATTCTCATTAGAGAACCCTCCCTTCCGCTCTGGACTATAGGGGGCGACAAACAGAGCAGTCACCTGCTCATCCAATGAGACACAAGGCCAAGTTCCTGACCATGTAAAAATAAGTATGGGCCCCATCCCAATACTCCCTAAATCCCTCTTATCCCACCCAGAGACGGCTTTAAGCCTACATCCATCTACTTTAGACTACTTTGATCCTCTTTTGTAGAAAGTATAACTTTGGTAATAACCACAGAACTTTGTCTAATCACAAGGTAAATCACAAGGTAATCATTTAAGATTAGTAATAGACTGCAAGTACAAACAGAAACACAAGCTTATCTGGCATTCGTTTTTTTCGGATGTACTTTCCGACTAACAATCACTGGAATTGCTCATTTCAGTAAAAATTGGCAAGGTTTTTGGCAGCATTCACTCACAGACACACATGCTTACTCATTCGCTCACGCGATCTGAACTCATCCAATCCTCAATCTCTAACTGATTCTGTCAGTCTTTCGTCAACTTATACTATAGATACATACAATCAGAAACAACAGAAGCAACAATATAACAAAACAACAAAATACCTTTAGAAAACCAATTTTTAGTCCATGCTGAAAGAAAATATTCAATATATTGTAAATAGATTTCCCCAGCAGCAAAAACATGTATAAAATCACAACGCAAATATATGGCTCGAACAAACAAAATATGTATCATTGTACAGTATTATATAAACAACATAAACAACTTTTTTTTCTGGTATGCCGCAACAAAACTGCAATTTCAGTACTAAACACATTCCAGTAGCCACATTCCGGCATAAGATAAAACTACCCTTCATCATCTTCATCAAGAACACAAAGACCCACTTGATGTCATGAGTATAAAAACACCCTGAGCTCACCTGTGTAGGTTAGTATGCTAGACCTCCTGTAGTTGCAGCACCTGTATCAGCGGTGCTGGTAGCCCGTCCAAGATGCTTACATGCACAAGTCGCTAAGCGCCACGCCAGCCCTGCTGCCAACCAGAGCTCTCGCCACTCTCTGTACCATGCCCCACACGGTGGAGGATAAACTGGCCTCACCACCAACAGCATCACACCCCCCTCCCATATGGAAATCAGTCCTTCAGTATAGCAGCATTGTTCAGCCATTCATAAATACACACCCCACACTAGCCTGGACCACAATAGACCACACTGTTCCCCTCTTAACCTAACAAATATGGGTGAGGTTTTGAGCCACAAGGCCTTTCCGTCCATCTCTCCCACTTGGTTTACACTGGTTGGAACTGAGCATATTCGTTCATTTTCGATTGATGGAGTGCACGTCCTTGTGCAGTTGTAGTATTTCTTCAGTGAGTGGAGAAAGATTGATGAGGAAGAGCGACAGAGGTGAAAAGTACATTTGTAAGAGCATTCAGTGTTTCAAAAGATCTAAATAGTTAAAACCTACATGCTCCACTATGCCTGTGCTATGGATTTTCAGGTTTAATTTGTCATACCGCCTATACTCCTACCCTATAAATGTATCTCTTCTGAAAGATGAGGTGATGAAGCGACACTTTAATGTTGCCCACCAAATTACACTAGTCATACACTACCATTTCAGAAAAACGATGTAGCATTGAATATGAGAACATGCAGTACTGTTTATCTATGAGTCAGGGTACTAAAGCATCAATCTGATCCTGATCGGTGAATAGAGTATACAATCAATTAAGTCAGACACATAAACCTACATTGTTTTCTCAGGTTAAAGGGGATGGCCCATTGTTTCACAAGTGTCTTTTCAGTTTACAGAAGCCCTAATAAGTATGATTAGAAATGGAGTGGTGGTTGGAAGTGACACTACCACGTGGTTGAATGTAAGGCAGTTAAAAGAATGGCCTTATAAACCTATTTAACATGTGTGAAACTCAATTATAATCCTACACATCCATGATATTGATAATGTCCCAATAGGGGTCCAGGACAAATCTTCATCACAATCATTATCATTATTTGGCCAAACAGGCCCTTGAGCCCAACAAAACAATAGGAGTAACTTAGTAACTTAGTAACTAATAATAATAATAATAAAATAGATCCCTTCCAATGACTTTACAGCCTTGACCTTAAGATTGTATCATGCCTAACAGAAAACATAAAAGCAGTAGTGGGGCAGCCTGTGTCTATGTGTCCCTGTGCTAAACCTCCATGTCTCCTCCACCAACCCCCCCCCCCTCCACCCTCTGTCTCCCTGACATAGTAGCCATTGTCTCCCAAGGCCTTCTGGGAGAGAACAGCCCAGCTCGAGCCTGACACCGCACAACACTGGGAAGTCGATGGGCACAGATAATTGTCTTTTAATCACAACAATCCCTTTTTCTCTGCTCTCGCTTCTCTGTCTCCATCTCCATCTCTCCCGCCGCCATTCTCGCGCTCTCTCTGTACAGTTTCTCTTGGACATTGGCTAATTTGAGTTCACTGACCCTCTCTAGCTAACATTCATCTGCTAATATTCTTCTTTTAAATTGAAGCCCCTCAGAAATCAAATGTCACTCAGTGCTTCTTACAGTCGGAACACTGTAGGAACTGTTGCTGGTAATGTAAACACCAGATATGATGTAACCATGGGGTTGTGGTGAGTAGGAGGGTACGTGGGATCATGCTGCACAAAGATGCCCGGGGTAGGGAGCAGTGACAGAACACCGTGTTGAGAATGGATCCATTGTCCCTCATACACATTATGGGATAGGCCTGAAGGATGGCTCCCAGTCAAGTCAAGTTTATTTCTATTGTCCTTAATCACTTTACAGTCTCAAAGGGCTGCACATCCCCACAATTCACGTGGAAACAAACAAACCCCTCCCTGATGGGAGGACAAGGTACAAGGTGAAAAAAGACAGACGAAAACCTTGGGAGGGAACTACAAAAGAAGCAGTCCAGCCCTTCCAGGATGGCTAGAATGCAAGTCATATACACTAATGTTTCCAAGCAAACATATTGCCCATTGTAACTAAACAGTATATGCAGTAAGTCAAAGTCTATTGTTCTGATGAGCCACAGGGAGAAGGGACCGAGAAGTGACCGATAGAACACGGACCGCTCCAGAGGTAGGAGAGACTTTAATAGTCTGTCCTCCATCCGTCGTCATAGCAGACATTAGTAGAATCTTGGGGGGTTGGCAATAGATGCAAAGTTATTGGGGACACACAGGCAGCTTGTCAAGTAACAGGTGTGACACAGGTTATGACATTTTCATTAGATTTGATATTTTTGGCATTTAGCTGGTATACTATTCAACACAATCAGTCAGGCGGTATTGGGCTTTACGGTCAGCTCATACAGGATTGGATGGAAACAGGATGGCTTTTATAAACCCACCAGGCCTACATATTTCACTTAAGGGAACAATATTAACTTCCAGGCAACTGTAATCATACGTTTTCTGTCAACTGTGAAAACAGATGAAGTCAATCTAGGTTACAATTAGATCACTAGATTACTGAAACACTGGCTTAGTGTCACTTATGAGAACATTCTATCCATAATCACAGCATACTGATTTCCCCATTGGGCATAGGATTTGATTCCCAGAGGCACTGCTTTTCCCAGATCTGGCTGTAGTTCCCATTCTCTGTTTCCATTATTGAATTAAACGGACATAGTAATAATTATTATTAATTAATTACAATTACCTGTTTGTAGGTGAGACATTTGCACACAATTTGTTCCAAAAATTGCAACAATGGGGAACAAAAAGCCAACATTATAAACCCTCAGTTGTTAATCATCAGATGTATATTTTCAAAAGGTCAACAGACTATCCTTGCCCTCCGACAAGTCAAATGATCAGTCATGCTCCTATAGACATCCAAAGAGTTCTACCATTGATTTCTTTGTCACACAAAACATCAAAACACCACAAACAACAACAACCCTAAGAATCGGAAGGTTCTGAACTCTCAATATAAGTGATAGCAAAATACAACTGTCAACTGGCAAGCAATGCATTCATTTCCAATAATAATCCTAATAGACAGCAGAAGCCTTGAAGCAGAGCTCCTACCTTGTGAGCTGATCCAGTGAGGAGCTTAGCTGCAGTGCCCACCAGACAGGATCCAGCAAGTCTTCATCTCCTATGGCATTTGCCTACTCTCTCTCTCTCTCTCTCTCTCTCTCTCTCTCTCTCTCTCTCTCTCTCTCTCTCTCTCTCTCACTGGGTCTATCTCTCTGCGGGGTAGAGCGGCGTGGAGGTATGACGCGAGTGTGG
>JAOEHI010001824.1:0-12248 GCA_025447815.1 Percopsis transmontana
CCACCGCCCCCCCCGGCGCTCGCGGGGGGGGGCGGGGCCGGGGGGGGGGCGGGCGGCCCCCCCCGGTCAGCAATTCCCCAACATGCAACAACTATTGTCTGAGTCACATGGGCTGATGGGAGCGGGCGCTACTAGTGCTTGTTTGGCGAGACAGCTGTCGAACCTGAGATGCCATGGGGGGTGTCAGATTATAGACGCCGCTATCGGCTGCCATCATTACTAATGTTTCCTGGGGTCCCAGAACCACCGGGATGCTACCCGGGCTCACCGTTTATGTCCATGAATGTGCTGGTGGCTTTAGGAGAAGGGGGAGGGTAGAGAGCAATGCAAGCTATTTAGATCTCAGATATAGCGGGAGGTTTCAACCACAGGGGTAACTCTAGACGCAAACTGAGCAGTACACGTTTACAATAGGCACTGGAGGGCAGTTCCTAGAAGCAAGGTATCGTTTCCGATTGGGGGAAAAGTTCAATGTTGCATTCCTAGAAGTTGTTTTTCTCGAAGCACTAACCTATCCAGGTTGTGTAGTTTCATTTGAGGCGTGGCTGTGTTTTCCCAAAACTCCAAAATGTATGCATGCTGAAAGCATACTGTAACCTTGCATCATTTCTAAAACTATTACTTAGAGCCCTGTGAGACCTTCCTGGTGTTGCTACCTTCACATTATTTCAATTTGGTAATAAGTCAGAATTCCCTCCATTCCAAACCAGAGACTTTATCTTCTGCTTTGTCAGTAGTCATATTATCATTTGATCAGTCATATACATCATGTACATGTATAAAAAAACGGTATTGTACAATATTCAATAGTTTCTTTATGATATTTAATCTAGAATATAATGTATACTGTACAGTATGAATGCCAAGCTATCACCTACAGAGAGCCACATTCCCTTCATGTTTTATGACAATGATGTCTTTTCACATCATTGCACACCCGATATTGTAGTGCAATGAGCACTGCACCCTTCATTACCGATATAAAGGCATTTTAAACATCTCTGTGGGTCATTAGTCAATAATCCCGTTGACTAAAACGTTTCAAACATTTAAAACAAGTTTCATTTTCTATTGTCTTTGCACTGACATAATTGGGCTAGGGCTAAGGTCAAATATTTATTTGATAATCATTTGTGACTGCAGTACTGCAAATATATAGGCTCAAGGTGCCTACTAACTGCTTTCTTGGTTTTATTTCCTGAACTCGTTTGACAACATTTACATATGTGTAAGTCTTTCTCACTTCATCGCTAGTTACTGGAACTCCGTTGTGGCTTCCTGTATGAGTGTAATATGTAAGGCAGTGTTACAATGGCCAACACCATGTACTGTATATTGCTCCAATGCAGATGTATATTAGCGTATCATTCTGAAATACCGACCTTGGTACAGAGAGTTATTTTTGTGGTCATTCTTTGTTGCTGACTTTCTCTATTCTTTTCATTGCAAATATGTATGATCTTGTATAATCGTCCCTTGTACTATTCAGCTTCATGCTTATGTCATTTGCTCCTAAATTCACATGCCTACCTTAGAGAGTCTTGGTGGTTACTCGTCAATGTTAATTGCTATTTCTTCAACATAAATTACAATTTTGGTTTCCTTAAAGACTTTTAATGCTCCCTGAACTCCCTGCTTGTGGCCCCGTCACAGTTCTAAGTGTGGAATTTTTCCACACAACAGCACCCCCAGTGGTTCTGAGGGCACTCTGCAGAACCTATATGTCAAGCTAATACTTTTTTTCTGCATGTTCTGAATATATAAATCTGTACAAATTATGAAGACTATTGTGATATTGTAGATGAATGTAGATCCCAACAGATAAATGTAGATCCCAATATACGAAATATTATTATAAATACATATGTATAATAAGTACAGTATATTTGGATTATGTATTGGAATATTGAGATATAATAATAAGTATCCATAGTAATGTAATATAAACATGCATGTTATTGTGTATAAATATATGAATATTGAACTGTGCATATTCATATTATAAATTGTACTTACACATATATACAATTAAAATCATCAATGTTAACGCAGTATAATGGCTCTCCAAAAAAAAAAAATAGTTCATCCAAACAGGAAACAGCATGTGCACCCTGCCCTCTCATTTCCTGTGGCAAATCTGTGCTTTATTAATGCTTTAGTTTCATCAGCCAAACTTGCCACAGTCCAACTTAGACTGTATGGCCACTTTAGCCATACTGTAAGTATAGAACAGCCCTCAAACTCTATGTGAAATTATTATAGAGAATGTTTCAATGTCTCATAGAACCCATTGGCTATTCATTATATTACATACTATTACAGCCAATTTTCTACAAAGCACAAATGCATACATCTGCTTTTATTACTAATTTGTATTAATTGTCACTATAGAGATATCTCAATTCCTCCACCTTTCCCAAGTGTCTTAGTGTCAGTGATTTGATAAACATGGTACCACAATGTTACCAAGCAAAAAGACTTGGAGAAAAATCTATATTGTAGTCTTGCAGATGAACATTAATTATTACCTGCTAAGCAAATCTGTTAATACAGATGAAATTATCAGTCACTGTAACAGTGGGTAATATGTTACTAATTACCTTGTGATTTAGATTTGCTAGAAGTTCATCACAACTGGCAAGTTGATAATAATAAATAAATATATTTACATAGCACAAATGTTAAATGTTTCACAAAACAACATTTAAAAAAAGCAATGTGTTTGAGAGGACCACCAATCTAGTCAAAACATTTTACCAGTATACTACCAGTATACATACTTTTATTGTTGGTGTTTTTTTGTACATGATGTCTTGTCTTTCTTGCATTTGGAGGGTGTTTGACCTGCACCAACAACACCAAGACAAATTCCTTGTATGTGTAGAAAACGAACTTGGCAATAACGCTTTTTTCTGATTCTGA
This sequence comes from Percopsis transmontana, assembly GCA_025447815.1. Classification (NCBI taxonomy): domain Eukaryota; kingdom Metazoa; phylum Chordata; class Actinopteri; order Percopsiformes; family Percopsidae; genus Percopsis; species Percopsis transmontana. The sequence goes on from JAOEHI010001824.1 coordinate 2,923, forward strand.
TTCTGATTCTGATTCAGTGTTTACAGCTGGGAAATAAGAGGCTTTCTCGCTGTGTGTGACGAAGTGCATTTCCCAGCCAGGAGCCCTGCGGATCTGCAGGTACACAGAGCCATATCCCTGCTGGCAGGATTAACTGCACCATGCTGCTTTCTGTGTGTGTGAATACGCATTTGTGTGGCTAGGTGAGTGCAAGGGCATGCATTTGTCTTTCTGTATGTGTACGCGTGTGCGTATGTGTACGCACGTGTGTGTGTGTGCGTACTGTAACTACACACACTCTTGCATGTCTGTGACTCAGGAAAGGAGTTGTTTCCAAGATGATGCCCGGGACCCCTTCCTGCCTACGGCGGTGTGCTTGGCAGAGATGGCATCTGTTTTCCTGTCCTCGGGGACTGGTGATCGGATACCCGGGGCAGGGCGGTTGGTTACACCAGTTTGACCGCGGAAAATTGGGAGGTAGAGCTGGAATAGGACGGAATATTCAGCGTTTTCCTGCCCTTTCCATGGGTGAGCTTCTGGGAAGTAGGCGTGTAGTTGATTTGCAAGTGAAAGCCGGTGCATGCGTATGCGTGTGTTATGGTGTGTGTGTGTGTGTGTGTGTGCGTGCATACCCGTAAATCTGTGTTTGGCCCGTTTACACATCCCTGAGTATACATGTACAATACAGTATTATACCCCTCCTGGGGTGCAGAAATGTGTATCCAAAAATCAGGGACATGAAGCCCCGCCCCATGTCTCTCCCGCTCACTGCCTGGGACTTTGACACCCCACCCCCCACCCCCAAAAATCCTTGTTAACTCCATGCAGCAGCTAGGATTAAAACGCCGGTGTACAGACAGCTAAGGACACCCATATGCTTCCAGTACAAGCTGTTCATCCATTCACAAATCTTCATGACTGACCCCCACCCCCCCAACACACATACACACACCCCTGAGGGGAGACATTTAGCAAAACAAGCGCTCAGCCAAAGGTCACGGGGGCGGGGTCAGGGAGGGGCAAGAGAGGGAAAGCCGAGAGGAGAGAGAGAGAGGGAGACAGTCCCACAATGGGACATTGGGTTCCTCACGTGCACGGACGCAGCAGCATGGGGTCTGTGTCCACACGGCGCCAGACACTCCCGCAGGGAGGCGAGTTGACCCTGGGCCTCTGGTCGGTACATCCACACGTTGCCCGCGCACACACACACACACACATGAGCTATAGGCAAGCTCACGTTCTTGGGAGATTTTTTTTTAAAACTTTCATATTGCACCGACAATACTAAACGTATAGATATGATATGGGGAGGCAAAGCAGAATAAAGGATTGTGCTGGTTTTAGCTGAAGGGCTTACGTGTTGTTTTTGCTGACAGGGGGGGTTGTGTTTAGTTGGCGAGAAATCTGTGCTGCAATGTCACTTCCAACGCCGCAAATGTATTGCAACCAATAGAGAGCAAATACTTGTTGCAATCTTTGGGATTGCAACACATTTTGCAGGGTTTGCCTTTTTGCTGGGGTCCTTCACTTGCTGTCATTTCTGAATGTGAAGTGAGTGAATTGTTAAATATAAAATACTATATTACTATATAAATACTATTTACTATATAGATCCTATATTACTAATATAAAATACTTAGTTTTCTCGTATTAAAAGGTTATTTATAAGCTATAAAGTTCATGGAAAGGTCATGGAAATATGATTTGTGTGTGCCATTGTGCCAACTGGAACACAACTGTTGAATTAGTTCCATTCAAAACTAAAGCAGCCCCGTGGATCAGACATGCTCTATGTTTGGCTCATATTCTTTTTTAAGGAAATACAGTAAGTCACGGTATATAGACCTACTTCAGTCTGAACCAGGAAGACCCAGGCATACAGTATCTCACACAATGTCATACACAAAGGGCTGTGTTTAAATACTTTTTGACTCTATTACAAAGATTGCAAATTATGTGTATACTGTATCCTCCGCCCTCCTCACGCTCTCTCTCTCTAAAATATACACACACGGTATGCCTTTATTAATAAGAACAGTGAAATTAACTCCATGACTCAGCGCCACACACACACCCTGATACGATTATAATGTTATCACTTGTACATTTCTACAATTTGTACAATCATTTGTACACGCAACTACGCCCTTGTAAAGGAACCACAACCGCTGAAAAGCACTTGCTTCGGAAGCGCATAACCTCGCAGACAACACTTTGGGAGACTACCCAAAGTGCTATGTGTCTTTAAGTGCTATGTGTTATGGCCTTGTTGCCAACTTGTTGTCCCCACCCCCTAGGCAGATGAGAAAACACACAACCAATGAATAATGTCTCCTTGGAGTGTGAGAGAGAACACAGCAGCAGGCAGGCTAGGTAAGGAGAAGGCAACATTTTGGATGGATTTGTAAAGTTGCAATGTGTGCGTGCAAAGCCTCTTCCCTGGCCCCGGCTGGCTGAGGAGCACAGGCCATCTAGCCACCGCCCAGCTAAAAGCAGAGATAATCCAGAGGTGGTGACATCTAAAGTTGATGTACAGGTGTGGAAAATGAGGTCAGGTGGAACAACATCGCCTAGATGCAGCTGGTTTTCCTATTTGTCGCCTAAGGAACGCGGCTCACGGGCCAACGTGTTTATATAATGCAGGCTCTGTGTGTGTGGTAGGGCCTTGGCAGACGTTTAAAAAATCTAACTTCATAAGTCTAGCATAATATTCTCCAGTGTGCTCTTACAGGGCCCATCAAACGCTGGCCTTTCTGCAAAGTACACACACATCCTGATGCCCATTAAACATGATTTCAATGAAACAATAAATAGAGGAATTCAACATTTTCTGTCTCAATTCCATGTGTGCGTAACCCATGTCAGGGTTCATTTGAGCAACTTACTATGCGAAAATAGCGCAACAAATGAGCTAATTTCCTTAGACTTACGTGAGAAAGAAGTGAGAGGATTTGACATCACCTACACAGTTTCATGTATAGGAAAAATGAAAAGGCCACCTCCGCGCTCACGATCTTTCATGTAATAGTCACGGCGGTTTATGTTCGGTCCGTGCTGTTTTATAGCACACTAAACTACTAGAACACAAAGTGTGTGTTTTGAACTGAATGCCAACTACCTCACAACCTAAAAACAAAATCATGCCCCTGCCGCTTCCTGGTGTTTTCGTTCGGGCTCAAAAAAAAGCTGTACAACAGCAAGTTGCTCCTGAAGTTCTAAGTGTCTTTATTTGAAAGTCTAAATTAAGCACCGGGGGATTTTCTTTCAGTGCTAGGAGGTGAAAGCAACTGAGAGAGCTCCCACACTTACAAGTCTGCAGGGAGAGAGGAGAAATTACAGGAGAAAGCCTTTTGAGCCATACCCCCCCCGAATGCCTTAGCTCATATCCTCAACTGACTTCAAGAAAGCTGAAGCCTGTTTTTAACCTTTGGTTAGTTTGGAGAACATCATGTCCTAAATGAAGATATAAATACTGACGAGGACAAACCAAGCTAACCGCATGGTGCGTAAACACACACTGGATGCACGCGCTTCCAACAAATGCGCGTCTCTGGCGTGCACGGGTGGCGCATACGCAGCCTTACAATTGCACAAATGCAAGCACACGGTCTCACAATTCCACACGCGTTTCAAGCGTGTGTGAGCACACAGATGTGTGTACACACAAAAAACACCCATTGCTGCCTTTCACAGTAGCAGATGAAGGCCCTGTTTCCTCTCCAATCTGAACAAAACCCAGATGTTTTTGTTTTTCACATACATAATCACAAACAAGGCACACCACGTCACAGCAGGTTCATCCAAAATATAGCAGTGGCTCCAGAGCTCTCTGCATTACGGCGGTCCACTTCACATTGTGAGTAGGAACTGTGTGATGCGTGGAAAGACTATGAATTGACTTTGACTGCGTAAATTAATCTCCAAACCACACACACACACACACACATACACGCAAACCTGTTACTACATTGAAAGCGCAGCTGCAGTGCGCGGCCCCAGAATAACTCCTTCGCCTTTTATACCTCCGCGAAAAAAGGAGAAGAAGGTCACGTGATGCCGAGTTGACTTCGTGTTGGTTTTTCACATCACGCCTTCATTCTGGGGGAGCTGGCGAACGCATTGAGGTAACTTCTGTCAAACCACAAACTTCCCTTATCAGCGAGGGCAATGGTAAAGGTGAAGTAACCTCAGTACCAAAACACACCCAACAGGGCGGTGCTACTTCCTGGAAAAAGAACTTCTCTGCTGCAAGGATAAACATATAGTGTGGGAGCCTGCAGCTAAATGACGAAATTGCTTGACCACAATATGTTGTAACTGCTAATAAGTGACACGGAATGGACAACATATTTTTGAATTGGTATGCATTCCTAAGATTCCACATTTTACAATAGATAGCATAGAATGGAACTAATTGAAAGTGTCTTTCAACTGCCAATTGGAAAGGTATAATGCATAGTTTAAGGGTTACATTCTAATTTAATGAGCAAACTTAATTTTAAGAAAGGTGGATTTAAAAAATATAGTTTAGTACTCTCTGCAAAGTGGTTCAAGGAAGGGTCTCAAACTCAAATTATACCCCCTAATGAAATGAACAAGACAAATGACTATTTTTGTATTTGTAATTGGGCCTGTAATTTTGTATATGCCATTTCTTATAGGAAATGACATGGTCTATAAACAGTTCAGATAAAAATAATCAGATAAAAAGTTATGGATTATACAGCCCTAGGATATAGTGTTGTCCTCGTCTGTGGGGTGTGATCCAGCACACTGGATTGTGTTAGTTGTTATATAAATCCCAAATATAACTGGAAACACCACAAAGCAAAGTTGTTTGGTTTTTTCTACTTCCCTTAAATAACTGCACATGTATCACAGGTGGTGCTTGTGAAACTCTTCATCGTAAAAGGCCCTGTGGTCCCGGCTTGTTATAACATCTCTGAACATCCTTGGAATATACACCTAGATTATACCCATTTACTGTAAATGGGAAGCTTTTGTGATGGCAGATAATCACTCTGTGATGTTGCAACCGCATCATAACCTAGCCAGTAAAATGAAAGTATATCCATGGGGGTTTCCACACATACACACACACACACACACACAAACACACAAACACCTTGGGCATTCGGTGTGCACTCGTTTTCAGAGTGAGAGTTTAGCCTGATAAACCCTTCAGCTTTAACTGAACCCGTTTTCCTGAAAACTAGCTTGGCGCTGCCCCGAAGCCTAGTGAGAGCTCACCTGTCTGCCAAGGAGAGGAGTCTTCAAATGGGAACAGTAAAAGCAAAGCAAATTAAACGAAATTGGATGAGATTACCGTCCCACCGGATGCTTAATGCGGGCAGCCGTCAAACGATGGGTCAGGCGTGTTTGTTTTCGGTGCTGGTTAAAGAGCTGGTGGGAGGTTGTTGTGTAAACACCGCTATACTTGAACCGGAACATTATTGATCAGCGATCAATCTGGACTCAATTGAGGAAAGTTAGATGCGCACACACACAGATAGAAACACTTGTGCACACCCTGTTCCCGTCCCATAGAGAAAATGGTCAACAGAACCAGTAGGTCCAACCTCACCCCCTGTAGAGCTGTCAGGTAGACAAACCAGATGCACCTGGTGGATGAAGGGGCTTGTTTCTATGGAATGCTGGCACAGGTCAGTTTGGCTACACTACTAAATGCTGTCTTACTAAAACGTCAAAAACTGTGTCTGGAAAACCCCACAAAAACCCCACAGGTCATGTGTTTGTGTGTAAAACAACAAAAAACATCACGTCAACAGAATTACTATGTTGTTGTGATTTATTTGAAGGCTACCTGTTTAGAATTTTTGGCTGAATATTCTCCTTGCTCCATCACCAACGTTGTATGAGGAATCTTGTATAAGTGAGACACCTAGGGGTTGACCAATGCAACTGCATTCTGTGTACTGCTTTGAGGCTTGTTCCCTGAGCGGAATGCAGACATACCTGAGCTCTCAAAAATGTCCCTTGGAACTGAAAACCAAGGTAATTGCATTATTAATCATTTACTTCAAGTCTATGTGTGTCATCCACAATACATTTGTTCTCCCCCTTGTTAGTCTTCATTTGACCCTGCAAATATCTTGTGTTCAACCCATTACCTCAGTCTATTACATTTGATAAACAGAGTGTTTTTACATTCTTACCTCAAATATGTGCTTGCGTCATTTTGTCATTTTCGGACATTCCTAACATTTTCATATCGCCCCAAACGTGTTTTATTACTCGACTGGTTGTGTGTATAAGTGTTAACAACATTACCTAGTCCTGCTTGTGTTTAAAATTCATTTTTTAACCACTAGATTAAAGATAGCTGCCCGTGGACCATATGCCTTTAGCATATAATGCTGCTACGCACTAGCCCTTTAAGTTGAACTGTCACTGTCACACCTTGCAGGGCTGCAGGCTTTCATAGACAACATGTGACTTCTCCTATCTCCTAAGAATGGTTCCCCCATTTCAACAGCTTCCAGGTGGCTTCACTCTCTCTCTCTCTCTCTCTCTCTCTCTCTCCCTCTCTCTCTCTCTCTCTCTCTCTGCCACATTAAACGTGCTGAGGAGGAAAACACAGGGAGCATGACCTCGTCTGTCCCAGGCACATTGTGTCTACCTGCGCTTGCCTGGCGCCACGCCCGGGTGCCGGCTGCGGTTTGCGTGCCAACCACTGTTTGGGCAGATTTGCATTTGAGACTCGAGGTAACACAGTAATGATTCACCCCTCGTCTGTGCGAGTGTGTGTGTGTGTGTGTGTGTTTGCGTGCGTGTGTTTGTGTAAGAAAGAGAGAGTGTGTTTGTTTATCCGCGTTTTTTCTGCGGGACCGCGTGTGAGCATGTATCCGTGTGTTCGTCAGGAAGTGTGCGACTGTGTGAGCCCGCTTGTATGCGACCCAGGTGTGTGTGTGTGTGTCTGTGTGCGCGTGTGGCCGATCACCGTGCGTCACTGCGCTCTCCCCACCAGCCGCTATAATAACAATCCCTCCCTCGTGCCACAAACAAAGAGATGAGCCAGCCCACTAAGTGAAAACACGGTGCTTTAATGTTAGCGGTGACGCGTGCGGGCCCTAACAGCGGGACAGAAACAGGCCTTGTGCAGGGAAGACCGTCAGAAGGGTGGGAGATCGGGAAAAGGACAGTGAAAGACGTTTATATCTTTGGGTGGAGACGGGCTGCCCCCTCCCACCCCTCCTGGTTTTTTTCCCCCTAGCTCGCCACACACTCGTGCGTGGCTCTGGGAATTGGAGTTTTCCGTGACAGCAATTGTCCACTTTATAAATGCAAAGACCCTTTAGGGGAATAAGCTCACTGCATATAGGGAACTAAGTGGCTTTATTGATTATAATGTCCGACGGGAGGGTTTTTGTTCGTTATATTTGGTGTATTCAGGGGGAAAAAGGTGGGTCTGGATCATTTATGAGGTTGGCGAAGGTGGAGAGGTGTTTATAGCCTGAACCGGGTCAGTGACACACACACACCAATGTTTCCGAGAACATGAACAGTAAAGGACCCTTTGACAGCTGTGTCATTCTAGGTGTAAACACAGGTGTAGCTTATACCATTAATTCTAGGTCCATTTCATTTAGGTATGCCAGTGCAGCATCATTGGCCATGTGTTGGTCGCTTCACTAGGTTTGACTATAGTTTTGCACAGTTGAACAAAATGCAACAAACCCATAACTAATGTTTTGAGCTACACGTGTTTACCCTACTATGACACCTCTGTGTCCAGAACGGATGATACAGAATAAAAATAAAAAAACAATATGGAGTCGCGACTTGGCTGAATGTATTTCCTCTCGAATGAGTTTAATTTCATTCACGATCGGAAGCAAAACAATAATTTTGCTCAGGCACTACTCTTGTATTAAACACATGTGGAAAATATCCTGGTATGCAAAATTTGATGTGTTAAAATAGTTATGAAATTGCTTAATGACACTAGATCTAACACTCTTTATCTTCAAGTGCAATGAACTAACCTGTGTGTCAAGCAGTTAATTTACACAACTGGTGTTGCAACAGGGCATTTATTCGCCCTCTGGCAAAGCTTTCCCGTGTTTGAAGCTCCATTTCTTAGAAAGAGAACAAGCCATCACTCTTCACAACAACCAGGACACGTTGAAAAGATGATGTGATAAGGACATTTTCCTTGCGTCACAGATTTTGAACTTGGGATGGGCCTTTTGTTTTCCTCTCTCTTTATTATTTACTTTCAGTGAAAAAAAAACAAAAAAAAAACATGTCTGTCAGAACCCCTGGCACTACATCGCGCTTGTGTGATTTTGTCCTAAATATCTGATTTTAAACTTGAGTTTTAAAAATGTTCCCACTCATCTCTCTCTCTCTCTCTCTCTCTCTCTCTCTCTCTCTCTCTCTCTCTCTCTCTCTCTGCCCTAATGTTTCTGGGTCATATTAGATAAATAGATGATCTCCTGTAACCATAACAGTTGTTTATTCAAGCTTATCAGACGTGAATAACGCATTGCAAGTTATGTACAGTATGTGTGTGTGTGTGTGTGAGAGAGTTCTGCAAGGTATTGTGTGTGTCTGCCGCTGACCGCAAAACCTATTGAAAGCCGCAGAATCCATACGGGCAAAGGCGAGCCGTTTGTCTTGGTGCCATACAGAGGAATCAATACATTGCTGCTTAATTGGATATCTAGTTTCCCCAGTGGGGTCGGTGAAGTACACCCACAGGACACCAAAGGTCGGCGATAGGGTGATAGGGAAAGTAAAGTTGACTTCACGCCATTCCACGTTGCGCCATGATCACAGGGTCACACCGCGTGTTGTTGGTAGGAAATGCATTGGACCATGAAGGTTGCGTACAAAACATTATGTTAACGGCCACAGAACATGGTGTCACAACATGCATGCATTATGCTGTGACAAAACCGAACAGGGGTGCCTAACCTGCCTAACCTTTTGCACGCTATAAACACGCTCAGTGTGGTTAATGATAGCAAACAACAGTGTTCAGTGCAAAGTACAGCAAGGCACGTAATGTAAGAGAGAGACGTAACCCTGGGAATAAGGTGACGCCAGCCCCCACAATGCAACACATTCCCTACACGGACACTGTTGTGTGCATGTTGGTTATAGTCCTCCTTAAAACCTTATTTGCCCGATAGACCTAGTTGTAAGACAGTTAGCCTGCACTGTAGCTAGCTAGTTGTCTGCTGGATAAATGAACTAACACAGTTAATGGCGGTCTCACGAGGCAACCAAAAGACATGCAACATAGAACATCTCCGGTTTGAAGACTGTAAACTTAAAGTGTGAATGATAACTTTGTTTATTGTAATTTGTAAACTGTTTTA
>JAOEHI010001825.1:0-12248 GCA_025447815.1 Percopsis transmontana
CCCATCCCACCCAACACACCCCCCCAACCCCCCACCCCCCCCCCCCCCCCCACGCCCCCCGCCGGCGCGGGGGGCCCCCCCCCCCCCCAGGATAGAATAGCAGTTAGCATGGTAGATGGCCAGCTGTCCTGGGTTCAATCGCCGACATGCTGCTTTGTCGCGTCTGCTAAATTGTATTTGTATAAAAGGACAATACCATACAATACAAATAAGTTCGGCATTCATTTTCCCTGTCAGCTTTCTGTCAGTTGGCCATTTTGATAGGAGTGTCAACCACACCACAGCAGGACAGTGCTAATCCCTCCCAGCAGGCACCTCAGAGTCCTCTGGCTTTGACCAGCTGTTCCATCGACGTGGAAGCTGCCTCCGCCGGCTCTCCCCCGCCCACCGCCACCACGGTCTTGATGTTCCCCTCGCCGTCGAGGACCACCGCCGTCCTCCTCAGCTCCTCGTAGCGTCGCTGCCTCTCGGCCACCGCCGTGCAGGCCTCCAGCACCTCGTCGGACTCGAAGTCGTAGTCCCGCTCCAGCTCAGGGGCGTTGAGGATCAGCTTCTGGGCCTCCTCTTCCTGTCTGCTCTTCTCCCGGGCCGCCTGCTGCTGCTGCTGCAGCTTCTGCGCCCAAAACAAGTCCTCCTGCCACAGGGGGCGCTCTGACGGGCACAGGTGAAGGGCCACCTGGAAGGACCTCACAGCCTACAGGCACCATAGCTCAGTTTTACCAGGCAAGGACTGAATTGTAGGCTTGCAACTAAACCACTGTGTTCATATTATTTTGTTATTTTTTACATTATTCAATTCAACTACATAATTAATGTCGACCCTAGAATGGGTGAAAAATAAGCTAATAGGGTAAAAATGATGGCAAATATTTGTTACCTGAACCTAATCAGGAATCAGATGCGTAATGTTTATCCAGTAGTGTAAACAATAACTTTTATGTACATGATCGATTAATCCGTTGTTCAATTAATCGTTTCACAAGAATTACGCATAAGGTTGTACGCAGGTCACAAGTCGTGGCTTTGTTCCAGTAAGGCTATATTTGATCTGATCTTTATACAAGGAGCTGAGTAAGATGCAAGATTAAAATGCTGACAAATGGGGAATGTGCTGAGCTTTTAAGATTTGAATCTTAATAAAATAAGAAAAGCTAACCAGTAAACTGTTGGTTTTATAACAACATTCTAAAAGTCTAATCTTAGTGGAAGAGATGCACATCTGTATGTGTGACACCTCAATTCTCAGCAGAGCATAGCCTATCTCCCCTCAGATCATATTGCAAGCAGATGTACGGTTTTCATTAAGCTGAGCTCATTTGTCACTCGGCTAACCACGCATTTGTGGATGGATCGACGTCATTATCTCACAGAAAAGTACACATGCTCATGTCATTCTGTAATTAGAACATATGTCAGACGCTATCTCAGCGTATCCTCTCCTACGCACTCCTAGTGGTGACCTACAGGTGTGTAAATCACCACAGACACAGGAAGTCACTGAATACTAGAATTCTTTGGTTGAAGCAGTTAGCTTCAAGTAACCTTATTCCTTTTAATGCAAGATATTTATTTTTTAACCTGTAGGGATTGTATGAAGGAATATGAATACATTTTAAGAAGGAGATGTACTGTATGTGCAGTTAAAAAAGATCCATTCACCACCGGTCTAGCTACTATAATGCCACTTGTCTGCGAATTGACTAGTATGAGTATAAGGAGTGAGATAGTAAAATCCAATAAAGGCAAACACAATCCTAGTAGTTTAAACTAAAATGTATGGATTTGGGTTTTTATTTTAGAAACAAGTCTTGCTTTTTCTTTCGAGGCTGAAAGAGGACTTATTTCTGCCACCTTTACGTCTGTGCCGGATTATGGCAATGTTATAAACATGTTATAAATAAAGGTTATAATGGATCATCCAAATAATTAGAAGCAAAAAAAAGTATGACACATCTAAATGTTCGTTTGATAACATTCGAGCCATCGAAGTTGAGTCTGATGCCGGACAGGGAGGCAAAACCCTCTGGTCAAGCCACAGCTAAAGCTTGGCCGCTGAAGTGTCTTCAATTCAATTCAAAACTGAAAATTCTTTAAAACACACCCAACCTTTTCAAAAATAACAACTGAGCCATTGAACTGTGGGTGTGTGCACTGCGTGTGTTTTATTGCCCTCTTGCACTCTTATTAGCCACCCTTGTATCAAGCCAACATTCCGTTGCACTTAATGTGCAATGTGACCGGTTTTCCCAACTGGCAGTTTAGGTAAACACATTCTAAAACTCTGTCAAGCGCAACTAACATGTCTTTGACACATGAAGAGGAATACGTTACTAGCAAAATGAAAAACAGCCCAGAACAATCTCATTTCCCCTTTCCTAGTCTTACACTAAACAGGGCAGAGATTAATTGCCATTGAGAGAGCGCTAATGTTGAAACAGCGTAAACAGCAGTTTCAAGTAATTTAGGGTCACTTTAGGGTTTGCAAATGAACGCAGTAGTAACAAAAAACGTTGTGACTTAGTGACATATTTCTCCTTTTTACCAAAGTGAGAAGAGAAAGAGGGAAATGAAAGTCGGGTGAGACAAGAGAACACAAAACCGCTTCACAAAAGACAAAATGTCTCTGCAAATCTCTGCACCGCATATATGCGACTTAAACGTGTCGATACAGACGTCGCGAAACACGACCGAACAGGCTTTGCTAAAAATAGACGAGCGTTGTTGTTTTTTTCTCTTCTCCTTCCTTCCCAATAGCTCCATAATATACGGAGGTGTGTCTATATTTGGCTTAGCTTTAGCTCAACTACCTTTCAACCCTTCCCATTGCTCAGGGTAATGTGGGATGCACACACAGAGCACTATTAGCCCTTCAACACAGCTTCTGCTATGCTTTGGGTGGGGGGCATGATCCGCTAGTTTAGTGTGAGCACACGCTGTGGCACGATATGAGGGCTTATGTGTACTGTGAGCACACATACAAAACAAGGGCAATGTGCGACGGCACTGAGTCTATAACCCTTTTTTAACATATGCATCTTAACTGTCTGTTGCCGTCTTGTGTGAACACTATTTGCCGGCTCGAGATCTAGTTAGATCTCTGGAAATCTTCCATTATGGCTCGAGTGTGAACAAAGGAGGATCCCTGGGTCGAGGCGCACTTTTGTTGTACCAGCAGATCGGATGATAACAAACTAAAAACTGTGTGGAAGGTCGAATCCGACACAAGAAACGTTCCCAATATTCTACACAAAAGGACAGAATTAACAGTTTTGTATAATAAGACTGTCCAGATCGGGCAGTTTAAAAGTTTGCAGAAAAGATTTGTATTGGAGTTGTAACTAACAATTATTATCATAATTGATTCATCTGTAGATAGTTTTTCAAATTATTAATTAAATGTCATAAATTTTGACCAAACTTAATAGATGATTTACCCAAAATGATGATTTAAAGTTATCTAAAACCAAATCCTAAATCTTAATTAAATCGTAAATTGTTTAGCTATGTTAAATGTTTAGCTAGCAGTTCAAAACATATTAAATTTTAATTTTATAATATGGAACAAAGACAGGCATTCACATTTTGGATTTAAGTGATAAGTTTTAAGTTGTAAACCTTACATTTCTTCTTTTTTTTTTTTACATGGTAATTTAACAAATTATTAAATGAATACAACTGAATCAGGTAATTTTCTCTCCATCAACAAACCAAATATTCGATTAATTGTCCCCCCCCCCCCTAATATATATATTATATACACATATGTTGTTTGTAGCATCCAGCCTTCTCGAATCCCTGCAGTGCGATCATGTCACGTATGAACACAACCTTTACAGTGAGACAGACCTACTGTTTACGCTGTGCAAGGAGAGCCTGTACTTACTAGGTCCACCTCGCCCAGGCTGATCTGGGCGCGGCCCAGGGTCTGCCAGCCTTCCCACCAGAGGGGGCGCAACTTCACCGCCATCTCCGCTGCCTTGACAGCCGGGAACACTTCCTGGAGGATGGTCAATACCTTAAGGACACACAGAGGACGGAGCTCAGAGGAATGTGCCAACAACCATGTGTCAACTTCAGTTTAATGCCCCTAAACAAATATTGGTCTAGGTGGATAAACAAATAGACAAAAAGGATATGGCAAAAGGGATATTAGTTAGTTAGTAGTAAATAGTTATTCTTTCGAAGATTTTTGTAAGCTAGTAGCTTTTATCCAAAGCAACTTACAGGGAGTACAGTTACAAGAGGAGTAGGTATGTGTTCGGCATCTTGCTCAAGGATACTTGCAGGTAGGCCGGGCATGTTGGGGACCGAACCCACAACCTTTCGGGTTGGAATTGGACCGCCCAGACCACTAGAACATCCTGCCCTATCCCATCCGGCTTTAACAGTACAAGCATATGGCAAACTGCAGAACTGCAGCACTGCCAATGACTATAATGTTGAAGAAGACTCATTCCATGTTCTGTTTAAACCTGCTTCATACTTTAGTTACAAGTTGTTGTTATTTACTTGGATTGGGAAACTACGGTGTGTGACAGAAATTGTCAAGCTACTGTTGAGAGCGAGTGTTAGTATATGGAATTATATCGAGGAAAGGAAGACATACAGTCCACAATGTTCTTCAAAACCTGCATACCCCTTCAAGTTTAGGTATCAAAATACTTTAGATCAGTGCTTCTCAACTGGTCTAACCTCAGGATCCACATCTGTCCTTGGTCATTAAGTCACAACTCAAAACTTTCCGAAACAATTTAGTGCAGTGCACAGTGCACAATGTCTATATGCACTGTTCAAAACACCAAAAGCGCACCATCTGAAGTTTTGTATTTATACAAAAATTAAAGTTGGACTTTTTGACGGAGCCGAAGCACACGTCCAAAACCCACGCCACACCAGCTCGCGACACACCAGTTGAGAAACACTGCTTTAGATATTAGGTTTGAGATGATCAAGTTAGCTATAAAAGGTTACAAATGTTTATGTTTCGATATTATGTTCGAGATAGTTACGTTTAGATTACGTTTCGGCATTAAACTGCTGGTCTGGTTACAGTTAGGACAAGACGCATCTTACGGTTAGGCATACAGTTCATAATAATCTGGAAGATTACTAAATTAAAAGAGAAACAAGGTGAGGCATATTGCAGCGTTCTGGAAGTGACGTAGCCTATAGTGTATGTCATGAAAGTTACATCATTTTTTTTTTTTTTTTTTTTAAAGACCATTGGAACATAACGCAATAAGAGAGGAAAAAGTAGAGAGCTTACAAATTGCGGCGGGACGTTTGTGTGTGTTGACTCTTTTCTAACATAGGGGTAAAAAGCACATACACCGCAAGGAAAAATGAGTGGAATGCTAATTTTCTCCAGGCCTGGCCTTATAATGACTTCCTTCTCAAATGTCTAATAATGGACAACAATGCCAGGCATAAAATGCTGCGAACAGTTTTAATGAGCGATTTAATCACGCCATTGATACTGAATAGGAGATAATGTGGCTCAGAGGGGCCGCCAAGCTTCCTGTGGACGGGCTAGCATTCCCAGTGGGATGGGATTATCCATTTGCTAAAGGATGTGTCCGTCAGAGAAACAGAGAGGACACAAGACGGAGAGGAGCAGAGGGAAAAAGCTCAGACAGAAAGATTGACACAGAGGCAAGGAAGGAGGAAGTGAAAGACTGATAGAGACATTGCGGAGGGAAAGAAAGACCAGCTGCACGTACAGATCCACAGGGCTACCAGGATTGAGTCACAGCACGTTGTCGGGCCGTTAACGTGTCCCTGCAATGTGTGCATTAAAAAAACAAACCACCCTTATCAGGTTGAAGTTGGGTGGTGCTAAGTGAGCAAACTGCTGCACTCAAACGAACCAATCATTACCAAGGTTTCAGTTGTACCGCACCAACGGGTGCAACAAAACGGACACGGGAGAGTCAAGAGGCGTCAATCAAGCGTTAAGTTTTCGTGATGCTTAAAAATACATTCACGCGGTGGCATGACGTTGCACCGTGTTTCAACGCGTCTGTACGACACCCGTAGCGCAACGCACCTGAGACTTCATCTCGTATAGAAGGGGATTGTCCGGGGTCAGCTGGATCGCCTCGTCCCACTTCTTGAGGGCCTCCCAGTGCCTGCAGGCGACACACACACACACGCACACATGCGTTATGCATATGCTTGCACACCGTGAGAACAAGCAGCCGCGGGCCTGTTGGGTTTACACAGCACAACCTTCGGGCTCCATGACAATAAGAATGGATCTGTACGAGGTGAAGCCGAGCAACAGATCGTCAGACCTGTTTGTGAATGAGAGCGTCAGCATGTCTGCCAATTACTAAGAATTTCTAATTGGAATGACACACACACACACACACAGTTATTATAAAGAATCACTGACGAATCGCATTAAATCGCAAGTCATTGGCCGCAATATGATCCACCCCCTGCAGCTACGCTAGGCTAAAAATAGCCTTAGCACGGGCCTAAGGTCTTGCATATTGCCACAGCGTAGATGGTGAAAGGCCTGGTTGAAACAAGGACATGCTCTGCAGACACCGATAGCCTTCTCATTTAACCAATACTATATTTTAGTTCCTGCCACAGTATTGATGGGGAATGATATGGGGGGAAAGTGTTGAAATCAAACACTCACTTACACTGTGTCTGTCCTGAGCTGGATAGAAACCATGCAATGCAATATATGGAGGTGTGTTGAGAGGGAAATGTAGTGTACTGTATATAATATAGTATAATATAATATGCTCTGAAGCGTCTAAAGAGTCGATTTTGCCGTAGCTACGTCTTCCCGCAGATTATGATATTAACTTTTTTGACACGGAGCGGTGTGATACTTTGGTTCCTTGTATATGATTTTCCATCCACTTTCACCAGCGCAGGCAACTGTATAACGAATATTTGGGTTGTGCCCAGCGTGTTTTAACCGATACGCTCCAGATGATCTCCTCCTCCAGTCAATATTGACCCAAGGATACTGAGCGCTTATTTGGGCGAGTCTTGCGTTCGTCCCGGAGATTCTATGTGTATAGGGACGGATATTCTGATCAATGGTGGAGATAACGAAACCAGGGAATGAGGTCATAAAGCTATCACACTAGAAGGTAACTGGAGTGAAGAGTTTGTGACTTGTCTGTTACAACAGCAGAAGACAGGAAATGGAACAGGGGCAATGTGGAAACAACATCACTACAAATGTGACAAAGGTCGCCACAAAAACACAACAGCAAATTAAAGAAAAAAAAGTGGGGGAGGGGTAGATAAGATGTGAGCCTGTGAGAGCAGTAGTGGGGAGGAGGAGAGAGGAATGCGAGACTCTCAGCGCTCAGGTGTGGGAGGGGCATGTGCTTTTTCGAGTTTAATGTACATGTCAGTACAGTATTAGTACCAATACTTTTATTAGGGACGATAAATGGTGCTACTGTGTGTGCATTCTTCTGTTGAAAGAAACGCATTGATGAAAGGCCTTTTCTCACAGACGTGTTTTTGTCATCTGATTTACCCTTTATGAACACTTGTTTACAAAACCTCTCTTAGAAACGTGAACAAACAAGGCAACCACTGACATCTTCTCGGCTTTCGGTGGTGCCGACCGCAGGCAAGGTCGTTGTTCTGGTGAGGAAACCCGACCAATTGCTGCTTGCATACAATAGTTTAACAGCAGACCACTGCAGTTCTGCGTAGGTTGGTGGCTGAACGAGACAGGCGTTCCACCTGATTTTCTAAAATCTCTTTATGCGATTTTTATTGTACAGAAAGAATATTTATCCTCGACGAAACTTCAAAAATGGCCTTTGCACACGGTAACTTTAACGACATTCACCCGGGCATAGGATATGCTCCGATACCAATAACAGTATAAGGATCAGTGCTTTTCCTAAGTCATGTACCATATGAAGCCTAAAAATGAACTTTCCTCCTTGCATTCCTGGTTGCTGCCAGGTGGGAAATGGTAATGGCGTGGCTCCTTGGACTGTGGGCATATGGGAAAATAGATCACTACTAATGTACTACCTGAGAAAAAGCTTAAGAAAATGTAGGTTCACTCGCTTCACAAAAGGTATCGGGGTAAATAAGGGGTCATCAGGGTCAGGGGGGAGAGGAATCCCCCTGAGCAGCAATTCCGGAGAAGAAAGACATCGTTTCTGCAAACCCAATTATGGGCAGTAACTCAATAACATTACGTCCAATGGAGCAGGGTCTCACATCACAAAAAGGTCAAAGAGAAAGGTTTGGGTTACAGCAGTTCACTAACTCCTGCATTTTCCTGATGCAGTCAAACGTACAGTTTGATCTGCCAGCGTGCAAGGATAAGAGACACAATCAATCATTTCCTGGAATTCAACTTTATATTCAAATGATGTGACCGTGACTGACAACTATCATCCATCAATTCATAGGCAGTCTACCTTCAGAATACATAACCTATGTGATTCTGAATACTGAATATACTTTGCTGATCTTGCTCTGACAGAATTCATTTATTTCATTTAGGCTAGTTGATGTTTGGCCGTTTCAGCTTCCATTAACAAAAGTACGTCATCGTCTTCAAATGACTAAAATGTAATAATTACAATTAAAGTCGAACACAGGCCAGCTCGCCCGAGGTCAAGCCACAGCGTAACTAATTATCTTGATCTCCAAAGGCATGGGCAGAGCTGCATCTGTGCAATGGCAACCTCTTCTGTTTGAATTCTGACAGTGCATAGGTCATAGCCAAGCAACTACTACACCCACAAGCTGAGCCATATATATCAATAGATTTGTATATTACATCCACCTCAGATGCTGAAAAAGATGGGCTACATTTGTAACTGACATCAATTCACTCACTTTCTCACACACACACACACAGCAAAAAAAAACCTGCATGCCTGTAATCCACTGACCTGCCTTCCTCGGCCAGCAATGCACCCTCATCTTTCAGCCTCTTGCTTTTGGCTGTACAATCTTCTAGCAACACCTCCCGGCGTCTTTTGATTGCATGGGACCAGTCCACTTCGCCATCCTTGGATTCTGCAGCGTCAGTATTCTCTGCCTCGGCCTCAAACTGCTGGACCACGGACTTTGATACTTTGTCGCCCACTTTCCTCTTCCAACCAAATGAAGCCATACTGTAGGGGTTAAATAGTTAAGTTTACTGAGGAACCGAGCTTACCTACAAGGAGAATAGTTTTTATTGTGAAGTAACCACAAAACGCATTTTGTAAAGTAGCCAAGGATGCGAAGAATATTTAGCTTAGCTTTAGCATTACGAGAGGCAGCCATTCTTTCAAAATAATACAAGTGTCATTAATGGTGCGATAATTTTTAATACTAATGAAATGACACATTGCAACATATAGCCAAACAGTTACTGACAGGTATCAGAAGTGTTAGCTACGTCTGTTGTTAGCATTTACTTGAGAACTCCTTACCCGGAAGTCGTGAGGTTGTTGACATCTCTTGTTAAAGAGACACGTACAAGACAACGGGACGCTGTCGATTATAATTTTGTATGGCACTCAACTCTATATTTAAAAAAAAGGGATAGTTCACATTAATTCCCCTTTCGCCAGGATACGCAATTAGTTCTATCGTAATCCCTCAATTGTAATGATCCAGCTTAACAAACAAAATCAGCCACACACCAAAGCAACATGATGTCCAATGGGGCGCATTACAACAAATGCAAATCATTTCGTAATTTCAAACTAATCCGTACTGGTTTTAAAATTGCTTTGTGCGACAGGGTGATATGCAGCGAAAATAATCCAGATAGAATTATAAAATCCAATGTTCTCTATCTTTTTCCATTAGCGGTACTTTTGATAAGACTCGTAAGATGCATTACAGACTACAAAAAAATATAATAGCGAATACACATTTATGCAATTTAGCTGTTTATTAGGCAGTTGTGTATACAAATGATTTCAACACTGTTCATAAAGATTTACATTGGTCATTCTGGTACGGTCCCTTTAAACACCAAACAAAAATAGAACAAGATTTCATTAAAGCAGTTCAGACAGATACAAAGACAATTTCTTGCACATAGTCCATTCTTGGGACTAACCACTCATAACACCATAAACGGTCCAAAAATCATGGTTTCACACATTCATGTTCCCACAAAAATGAATTTACCTTATGCGCAAAACAAAAATTATAACTTGCATCTGCCCTTCAAAGACCATAGCATATTTCCATGATCGCTATAATAAATCACTGACCATAATTAAAATGAAATTATGACACAGAAGTCTTATATTGATACATACAATTTCAGTCCAAAACTGCTGTAGAGGCAGAGGACTGTGATAGAAAGATAGGATCAGACTTATTGGCACGCTGCAATTTTTGGTGATGGTGACTTCTGTGAAACAATAAAAGCCCGTGTCATTTTAAATTTCAGAACTATAATGTGCCAGTCCAGACTTATCAACACTAGCACCTCCAAATAAACGCAATAACAAAACTCTATTCTCATTTTTATAAAACATCCAAACAGGTTTAATTAATCCCAACGGACTGGATGAATTCTCAACAATAGCATAATGAATTAAATTTGTGTTTGGTGCCAATATTACCCTCAAAAACTATTTTAAATTGGTGTTCTTGAGAACACAGTTGATCTCCAGTAAATATTTTAAATTCACAGAAATAGTAAATTTTTTTTAATTATTAACAGGATTGCAGGGATGTCAATGATTCTGAATACAAACGTCTCTTATACAGAAGTGATTGACAGCACTCATAGTAGTAAGGCAGCCAAATGACAATGCTTCAGAAAAAGAAAAGAAAATAACTAATTGTCCAGCTAGAAAGCTGAGAATAAGCTCAGTCGTTATTAAAAGAAATACTGAATTACTTATTCTCTGTAATGCTTCAGGTTTAGACAAATATGTAAACCTTAATCCAAAGCTGGGGCCAACAAAAGATAAACAAACAAGCAAATGTAACATTCAGTTTATCTGCCTATATACTTTGCTCATGCACTGCAAAATCTGCTACGAATTACTTAAAAATCAAGTCCTGAGCCCTATATAATTGTTATAGATTGGCATGTATAAACTCAATGCAGGTAGGAGGGATGTTACATGGCAATTCTGTCCTATTTCTTTCTTCCTATCATTAATCTGAAAAAGAATTAAAGAAAATCAACTGAATAAAATGGTAATCAAACTGTCATTTCAATATGAGACACTGAAGATGATGATATAGATTCAAAATACTCAAGTAGTGACAGTGGGCTTTGGTGATCTGGACAATCACATGCACCAGAATAATGAATGATTGAAGAAAACAAGACCATGATAATGTTTAAAAACCAGTAAAAGAACCAAAACAACAATATCATCCAGCAATAGTCCTTAGTGTGAGACAAGAATCTGTTAATAATTCAATTTCCAATATAAACTAGACCACCCCCTCCCTCCCCTCTCTTAAAGCACTGATAAATATATTTAATTCTTTATATATAAAATGCAGGGACAGAAAAATCCATTCAGAAAACTTTACAACAAGGACAAAACCATGGAAATCTGATGTTTGAATATAAAAACAAAAAAAGACATAATTCAGATGATGCACCTCCCCCCCGGCGCAGGAGGACGTCTGCACCGGCCCTCTTATCTCCACTGAGAGACACACAGAGCAGCAGAAAAAGAAAGACAAGTGTGCAAAAGTGCTTCCGGCATCCACCTCAACACCTTTATCTTGTGGCTATTGTCCCTGCAGGCAAAACAAATAAAATAATAAGAATGCTTTCATTTCCTGCACAGAAAGGAAGCATTGCTCGCTGGCTGCAGCAGGACAATTCAGTGTAATCACTCATGATGTTTATATGTACGGGGGGTGGCCATCTAATAAAATGTATCGTGAACACGTAAAAACCATCGCCTCAATGTTAATCTGTCACAACTACCACGCAGCACGCCACACCTGGCCCTTCTCTCCTCCTCCTCCTCCTCCTCCTCATCATCATCATCATTCCATGCCAGCTCTATAAAAACAGCCCAGGTGCAGTTCAGAGGGGACGCCAGCCTGCATCAGTGCCATGGAACAACAACTGGCTCATCCCTCAGTGTGGACCGACTGAGCCATGAATCAGTTGCCCCGCTTATTGCTAGAAGGAGGACGCTCGGGGGGGGGGGGGGGGGGGGGGGGACAGACCCCAAAAACCCACCCGCGGGTGTCTCGACTGCCCACAAAAACCCCCGAAGGGCTACGGGGCCCCCCCCCCCCCCGGGCCGCCC
>JAOEHI010001826.1:0-12246 GCA_025447815.1 Percopsis transmontana
CCCCCCCCCCCCCCCCCCCCCCCCCCCCCCCCCCCCCCCCCCCCCCCCCCCCCCCCCCCCCCCCCCCCCCGGAACAGCAACACTACATTTCTATCAAAATGTGTTACACAACCCAGGCAGTGGATCCCAGCGTGCATTGACCCAACACTAAACAGGAAAATGCAAGTTAGTACATGCTCGGTTCTGGCTACAATTTCCATGAAGAAGCTGCTATCGGAGCCATTCAAATGTTGTGGTTTACCATGTTGGCAGCTGTATAGAAGTCACCATTAGCAACGGTACCATAAAGGACTAGGAATACAGTTAATATTAACATGGTAGGATTTAAGTGCTTTTGGTTCCCAATTCCAAACAGTTAATGTCTCACAGTTGTTATTTGAATACGTGCAGCTACTCACCACTAGCTACAGTAAATAATTTCAGTAAGACAATTAATCATATTTTTTTGATGCTCTGCCAAACATTTGCATTGCAAATAAAGCTAGTACTGGTTGGGCTACATTGGTTTTCTAATTATTATATTTATTTTTTTACACTCCTACATAGAAAACCACCACATTTTACTGCTATAGCAGAAGGTTCTAGGAGGCGAGTACAATGCTTCAGCAATGCAATAAGGGTTTGTGTCGAATTTGAGAACGTTTTGATGCCAGAGATTGCCAGACGGCAGGTCGTTATAAGTCAAACTGTTTAGAGGCTGCTTTTATTGCCCTGGTCTCCTGAAAGATGTCACTGAGATAAATAAAGGTACAAAAAAAAAAACAAAAAAAAAAAACACTTGGGGTACCGGGTGGGGGGGGGATCTCACAGCAAGTGTCACCACATGTTTAATGTCACTTTGTTCAGCAGCACCCATGCTGTTTCAGTTTCTACTTAAAAAGAGATGAAGTAGTCTTGGGTTAGTGTGAACGGCATATAAAAACATTAATTTTCAGCGAATCTGTTAACTACACCAACATTGTGCTTGTGAAACAGTTTTTGCATGTGGAGGAAGATCGCCGACGCGTTTGGTAGTATACTTGGGCTTTATAAACCTCCATTCATGCCTTTTATTGCTTTGTCACTTGCGAGTACTCGTGCACATCCCTAGTTTGGGCGGGGGGGCTGACATTTATAAATCGATGCATCCTACGTATCCCGGTGGGGTCACCTTGCCACAGGCACGACCAGAACACAAGAGGTTTGTGCGGGGAAATAAATTGATTGGGATATTTTTAGCAAATACCAAGTCAATTAAATGACGTCTGGAGCGATGCTTGGCATCGGCTTGGGATACCGCCGGACCACCACAAGCATCTCATCTAGCCAGCCGGCAGCACGGGGTAATAAGTCACGTGGAAGCCAGTGTCATCGGCACAAACTGTCAGCCCTGTGGAAACCAGCCGGGGGGCGGGGGAGCCATGAACATGTGGAGAAGCAGTGGGGGCGCGCACGCACACACGTGTAATCTTGCACAAACACGCTTATACACACGGTCCTACTGTAAGTTGATGGAGGAGGACGGTATCCGTGTTGGAGACGGAGACGGTTTGGGGCCGTCTCAATCCAACGAAAACCTGGAGAGGTGGTAATTGATCATTACATTACATACATTGTTAAAGCAGTTATAGGAGACATGTTGAAGGAGAGGTTGTAATTTCAGTCACAACGCATACATGACACGAATGGCACCGTAGGATTGACCAGATTCTTAAATAAGTCACTGTCAAATGAAATTAGCCATTAATTATTCACCCCCATGTGCAAGAGAATACGGTGTTATAGCTGGTGTGAGATGTATAGTCTTTTGGACTCTGGGTCAGAAGGACGGGCTTTATATGCTTTTTGAGCTGTTTGGAGTCATTGTAGTTACCTTTTTTTTTGGGAACTTTGTTATCGCTTCAACCACTCTCTCACTGTGTTCCTTTTTGGGTGACAATCAGTTAAGGGTCGATTAACCCGAGACACACAGGCTTTGATTTGATTCTGATGATCTCATCCGAGCGTTTCACCTGAATGTACCTTCAAGATATTTGGATGTCTTGAAAGCTGAGCAAGGACCATTATGGAAACCCCCACAGAGTGGAAGCAGCCTGCCATGCCACTGTGCCTAGTGAAAAGGTCTTTAATCAGCTGGGTTGTTCATTAACAACCTGGCATACACTAGGTGCCTCCAACTTCATGGTGCAACATGAAGCGTAACTATAAGCAAAACATTCAAATCAAGGTGGGTAATTTCTTACCAAGACTTCACAGCCTTCAAAAAGCATCTATATTAACTACATGTAGTTAATAGATGCTTTTTGAAGGCTGGTAATTGAACCACCCCGAGGTTTATACATATGCAAATGTGAAATAAAAACAAGATAAACCTCGGGGTGGTTCAATTACCCAATGGCATTATAATGATTATCCTAATCACCATTCATTACCAGAACCAGAATGAGATAAAAAAAACAAACAAAAAAAAACAGCTGGAACCCGGTTCCCACAGGCTCCAGGGGAATTGTATCCATCCCTCAGAGTCTCCCACAACACCTCTGCGACTACACTGCTCAAGCGGGCAGAGCTGCGATTCTCAGCGGGGAAAGAAGAAGAATAGTGACCCGGAAACTGAGTGCAAACAAACAAAGCCTATATCATTTACACAGAGGACCGATATAGATGGGTAATGATAAAGTTGTACGGAATTCTGAAAAATAATAACAGACCAGTGGCGGGCCACATTCCTTCCCTCGGAAGCTCTCCCACTGGCGAGGTTCACTCTAGCTAGGCCTCTTCTAAACAAACAATAGGAGTCAAAATAAACAGGCCGTGTAGGGGCCCTCCTTCTGGTGGACTGTGACACCAAGGGGTAAAATGAGTGTAAAAGTGCAAGGCGGCGACGAATGCGGGTGCTGGCGGCTAAGGGGCCATAAAAAATTACAAAGTGAGTACATTTCAATCGAAATCTCATCGCATCTAAATTACCTAGAGCTCTCAAATTGTGAAAGCTTTACTATGAAAATTGAAATCGAAGTCAAAATACACAATCAGTGCATTCCTAATTAAGAGTCAAGATTACAATTTCAGCCACTGCACTATTGCAAATGACAGAAGGTCTCAATTAGTGTGCTTAGTGCTTGAAACGCTAGTAACCTGTACTTTGTCCGCAACAATTAACCATTAGGAGTTGTGTCCACTGAATGCACGTTTAAAATGATAATTTTTTTTAAATGCAATAAAATTTAGGGACAAAAATGAGATATATATATATATATATACATACATATACATATACATACACACACACACACAAACATACACACATATACACATACACACACACTTGACACAGTCGGCACCACAGAATAAGTATTTCCTTGTAGTTCTTTACAAGCCCAATAATAAAAAGGAAAATTATCTATTAGTTTGTCATAGTTGTGCAGTGCTACTGGAGGATGCATTGGGAGTTGAGGGGAAATTCTTTTAGATGAAGCTGCGTTGCTGGATAGAGGACGCCTGCTGCCGGCAACGCCTTGACCTAGATGGAGTGTAGAGCAGGCATCTGGACACACTAGGCTACTAGCTACAAACAATATGGCTTTCTAAGGTGGGTGTGTTTTTTTCCCTCTCCCTCCCGGCATTTTATTATTTACTGTAAAAATAACACAATATGTAGTAATGTGGATGTAACGATCAACTGATAGAGGCGATCACTTTAAAGTAACGAAGAGACAACGTTAAGCTACATGACATTGCTACGAGTATTTATCTATACAGCATCTATGCATCAACATATTGCCCAGCTCTAGTAGTGCGCATTTAGGACTTTTAGCACGGCCTGGTGCAAGCCAACCGGGATCGGGCCTTTCAGCACAGTCATCGTCCCCAGGGCCCGGAAGAAACAACTGGCCGCAACCTAGGTGGCTGCCAGCGAGGGTTCCTACATTGGTGTCAGTGTGTTGTCTGCTCCACCAATGAGATTAGACCACTTCCTACTTGCCTTTACTGCAGACGTTTAAAACATACTATGCAGCAGCAGGAGAAAAAAAAATACGAAAAAAAAAAAAAAGAGTGGGGGTACACAAGAGACCAATAATTCCCTTTGCATTCCTAGCGAGTGCCCGGCATGTAGGCGTGTGCGTGGAGGCCCCGAGCGGACTCGCCTGCAAGCGTGTCACTGTAGAAGAACTTTAGGAATCTCTGCGGCCCCGCCCCCTCTATACGGAGGGGCGGAGGAGAAGAGGGAGTCTGGGGCGGTTGTGTGTGTGTGTGTGGGGGGGGGTTATACAATTTCTGTATAAAATACAGAAATTGTGTGTTCGTACCTGGGCTGAACCACGAGTTTAATGTGCACACTGCATAACTACACACACAACACGAGCCACAGAGTCTACTTACGCATTGCAGTATGGTCTCTTCTCAAAGCCTTTGTAATTCTTCATGTTTAGAGTCATTTTGCAGATCTCGCAGCTGAAACATCCTTTGTGCCAGTACTGTTGAGAGAGAATTGACACATCTGTTACACCGTTCTGTCCAGCAACCAGAAGCAGCACACACACACACAGGCTATCAGCACACAAACTAATAAATCTAGTGCCCAGCACAACGCAAAGTGAGTGCGTAAACTGACAAACCTATGCTTGTTTTTATAACTTCTGGTTACTTCAGGCCAGTCGTTGGGGCGGGAAGGGGGGAGGGGGGGGGGGGGTTTCATGGCCTTTCCCACAGTACAGAGCATTCCATTCCGGCTATATGGGGGCGCCGAGTGTCTGATTTTACATTGGATTGCTTGGTTTCTCCCAATAAAATCATGATATATACTGTAGCCTATTCTGGTATAAATATCAACCTATTAATGTTAATAAAAATAACTCCTGTGCTTTTAATCAATCTCCTTAGTGCGTGCGTGAATAAATCACCATGGCAGAGACATTTAATAGGTTGAACCAAACATTACAAACCATTGAAGTCACATGGCAATAGCGGAACTATTCATTAACATTCAGCAGGAGCCGGTAAAAGTTTTGATTGCATCCTTGACAATGGCGCGGCGACCACAGTTTCTACAGTTAAATTGGCAAATGTGGATTAGGACACGCCCTTAATGCACCTGCGCCATGATGTGCTCTTTGATCGTTAAAACAAGGCCCTGAGAGAGGCAGAGAGAGGGAAGGGGAGATGAATAGACTTGGGGACAGCGAATTTTGTCATTTAACAGTTACTCCAGTTTGTTATAGAATTTAAAGTATATTTTAATTTTCAATTCAAACGCAAATCCACCTTAAATTAAACACTTTTTAAATTTAATAGTGTAAACTGGAGTAACTTCAGAATACATACTAGCGGTAGAGAAGGCAATCAGCTTTGCAGGCCTACGAAGTACATTCTTGAGAAAACAATGGAAGTTAATGGCAGATGAAAATACAGATTCTGTGCCCGTCCCAACGAGGGATCCGCTTTAGCTCAATGACAACGTGAGGACTTTTGAGGCAAGGAAGCTACAAAGTGGAGTGCTTTTAAAAAAGCATTCAAGAACGACAGTCCCAGTCCAGGGCACTTCCTGGGAAGGCAATGATCTGCATCCGGTTCTTGTCCAGGGAAGGAGGAATGTGGGATAGAGAGGGGGGGGCACCTTAGGGTACTTTCTCCCACTCAAGAACTTTCCTATCTGACTGCTTACATGCAGAATAGAGTACTGAAACGCACAAGATCACGGAGTTCCTTTCTTTGCAGATTTACACACACAATTTTACTATAAACCTTTGACTGTTTTTTGACCCTACAGCAACGAGAGAAATATTACTGCCGTCCAAAACTGTATTTTTGTTCAACCTCCATCGAGTTGAATATCATCTCAAAAACACACATTTCAAAACAAAAAAACACATCTACGAAGCTGACTGAAGGATTTGCAGAAAAATCACACTCGAGCTTTTGTTTGACAATGGTTTGACAACCTTTGGCACTGCCTTTGTGACAAACTACTATTGGATACTTCCCGTTTATGTAGCTGCGGAATAAAACCTAGATAGACTGCAACTATTTCTATACTGAAAAATGTATAAAGAGGTCTTAACCGTCAGTTTCCCCAAGGCTCAATTTGTTGTCCTTTGGCCTGCAAACCCAGTGCAAAGTGTCAGCAGAGTGGGACGTTTCTCAATACTGAAGCCATCAGTGAGGTGAAACGGAACATTATAAATGACTGGACAACATTTTTCATATGAAAATTTATTTTAAATTAAAAAAAAAAATTATAAAAAAAAAAAAAAAAAAAAGGGACATTACTTAGCTACATTTTAGCTGCTTCTGTAATGTTAACTCTGTATTAACTACAACTGTTTTTTTGAAACAAATACCTATATCCTGCGGTGGGATACATTTGACTGAGGAAAACAGCAGAAACATAAAAGTCACTCACATACTGTAGTAGCGTACACAGTGTGCAGCTGACACGAGACCTTATGAAGACCAGACGCATCAGTTTCCACTTTTTGAACCGAGAGCTTCCAGACTAATGCGATGAGCACAACAAATCTTACTAGGCTAAGATCACTCGAGATGGAACGTGAACTCGCCTCATCGGGCAGGTACCCAGTGAGCTATTTTTAGCCACTTAAGAGGGGGACCGGTGTAGCAAACGTCGCCACCCTGCCCCCCGTTGAGTCAACAGCGGCACGGCTGCTGCTGCTGCTCTAAACCGAATAGATGCGCCTCAATTTGGGGAAAGTAATTTGAATTCTAAACGAAAGTCACCAGGCCACAACCGTCTGTTTCGGTCTTGCTGCGCGCAACAGACCACCCAGGATTGTGTGTACGTGCGCATATGAGTGCGTGTGTGGTGTTGCACGGGGGGGGACAGCACAAAAGCTGAACCACGCTGGGCGCAAGGCCCCCCCTCCACCCCCGAGCTTCAACCTTCAGATACAGAACCGGATGTTGTGGTCCAAAGCCTAGAACACAAAAACCTCATTGCATGATACAGAGAACTCTCCAGTGGGCACATACTCATGTCTCTTTCCCACCGTCTCTCCAACCCCTTCTCTGTCTAGTCCTCTTTCTGTGGCGGTGGTTCTGGCCAAATCCTCAGCCAGCCGTAAGCTGGCTGAGGAGGGTGCAGAATCCTAAATCCTATTAATGTGTACTGGTGCCGTCGCGGTATTTCGCGGCGCCCCCCCGATGCCTAGGTTTGAGGACAAGCGCAAACAAAAGTTCAACAACCGTGAACTTTTGCGCGCTGCTCAAGTGACAACATGAGCATAATTACCCATTACCGGTAATCTCCTAGCAAAACAGTAGCCGGACAGACTCCGCCCCTTCTGCGCATTCCTAAGAAACGCGAAAGTTTTTAAATTGATATTTGCGCTCTTCCAATCCGGAGGGTGCACAATGTTTTCAGTGTTTAACCTGAACGGCCCTTTACTGCCAATAACGGCACTATGCAGAGAAATTCCGTTTTCCGGTCAAGCCAACATGTACCATTTTTGGAGGCACAACAAGAAAATAAGCTCGTAGTACAATGCGCTGTACGTTCCAATATTCCCTCAGCCACGGGTGGTCCTCTGCCCGACTCCCCTAAGAACCTCACTAATCTGCAACACTGGTAACCCAATGAGTGTAACGCTAATGACTGTTGGTCACTGGGCTGAGCGGGTAACTTTGATCCTTCTAGTGCTTCCCAGGCCTAACAGTCACTGGGGCAAGATAAATAGGCTTTTTACGCTTATATTAAGCCTATGTATTCTTTTTAAAAAAACAATTTTTTTTTTAAATGCTGATAATACGACAAAAGTGGAGGCCAGTGCAATGTTTTTCAGACTATAGTATCCGTTGGGCTTTCAGAGACAAACTACTGTGGTCCAACGTGACAGGTCTTTGCTTGAGGTGGTGGCGTTTCCATTTAGCCTTATTAATAAGTGTATGTTAGGAGCTAGGGACGGGCATTATTTAAAAAAAAATATATATATCCTACTGTTCTGATGTTGGCCACTCATTTCTCCAATGGGAAATTATTCGACAACAGAAGGAAAAAAAAAAGAAAAAAAAACTGCCAAGGGGATTTCCTATTATTTTGGCCATGAACAAGAATAGCAACAAGGAGTTTGCACTAATCCATGTTTCCTTTTTTCCACAACCGCCTTTCAGACCCCTGTAAGCACTTTATGCGTGTCATTAGCTTCTCTTTGGCCACGGCCCTAGCCTGGTGAATGTAACACTGTTTAGCAAACAATCCCTGAAACCTCACCTGACCTGCTAGCCCACATTCCACCAGGACAGCCTCCCATTGAGCCAATGACCCTCACAGGTGAAAGCACGAGAGGACAGGGTAATGGACAGAAAAACACCCAACGGTGAGGTTGGTTGTCAAGGGTCACGGTTATAACATATTTAACACACGCGTGAGCCGCTTGGTTCGTCTCTGGTACATCAGGCCAGCCCTGGACAGTTGGCGTGACGTCTCCAGCTCCAGAAAAGCCTGGCTCTTGGGTACCTCGCAGTCGGTTTGAAAAACCAGGACACTGCGGAGATGGAGCCCTAGAAATAAAACCGGACTTGTCGCCCTCCATCAGGAGCAGCTGCAGGGCATGTGTGCGCGTAGGCATGTAGGTTACGCGTGTCAGTGCATGATGCGTGTGCGTGGGGGTTTGACACGCTGCACGAGATCAAATGTGCTCAGTCAGCTTCACAACCACTTCTAGTAAGAATGGAGACTGCGTGCGTGTCTGGACAAACCCTGTCTGGAAAAAAATAAAAAGGCGGCCAGCGCAACATCAGACAACAATAAGTGAGACCCAAGGATACGAGTCTGATCTGGAGTGTGTAGCGATGCGACGAAAAGGACGCATCCAAGTGGAAGCACCACAACACTGTAGGCCTTTTGAGTGTTGCCGCTGCCTATGCCAGCCACCGTTTACATTAGCAAAGCAGGAGTATTTGCCCTAAAAACACAAAGCACACATCTAGGTTAGGCTTGGGCGGTGTGCCGGGGTATGACTTTCAATACCGTCAAAAATACAGATGCTCTTCTATTAAGATGATAGAGATGCTGTAAACAAATTGAAAAAAAACTTGCCAGTCAAAATGTCCGGTAGAAATAAAACAGGACATTGTGTTTCGACAGAAAGCCTATTACCCCTACACTACATTTTGTGGGCGTGTCGGCTATTTCTGTACTGTAGGACCATGCTTTGGAATTAGCGATTTTTATAACTACCTCTTCTACATGCACAGACAAGCACAATGTAATTAACAGAGTCACTGAAAACAATGTCATAATTTTTATATGCCTTGAACATTAACCAAGACTACAACTTAACACTCCTCATGAGCGTCATTGGAATGGGGCATTTCCTGGTTGTTCAGGCAGCGAAATACAGTCAGCGATCGTTTTATTAATACTTGTTCTATTGGCACAAACTGTTTTTAATGCACAATACTGGTGCATCACTGGAAAGAAATATTTTGTATATGCTTAAAACACTAAGCCATAACGGTTACACTATTCATGAGCTTAGCGGGACATGCCTTGTCGTAGGGCCGTTGTAGAGCAGCTGCTAAGATTTTTTATAATTTAAATTTTTTTTTAAAAATTTAAAAAAAAAAAACACACAAATACCGTTAATTGCAGTGCCATGTCATGACTGTATGAAAAAATAAATACCTCCCAAGCCTAGTCTATGTCTAACAGGAAATTTAAAATTACTTTCTGCTCTACTGATGGCATTTAGTGTACGTAGCAAGGCCAAGAGGTTTCATGTCATGCTTCAGTATGTTGGTCAACACCTTAGCATTGAACCCATAGCACCAGCCTGGCACCAAGCCATTTAAGCAAGGTAATGCATTGTGGCTAACTCCACACTTCATTGGCCACATCTACAGATACACTGAGGTCAATGACTTATAGATGTCCAGGATCAGAAACAAGCACATGAGCATTCACAACGTAGTGAGTGAGATTCCTTTGTGGATTTTGACATTACTGTGGTCTATGAATCTGAGTCACCAGGAGAGGCTGGTGGCTCATAGTCTGTCTTCTTTTGGCTCTGCATGAATCACCTAGCTCCGAATACGTTCAGAGGGCTAAAACAGGACAGGGTGGTTGACCCCCACTTGAAAGATTGTGGGTTCGATCCCAAGCAAGCCCGAGCATCCTTGAGCAAGATGCCTAACCCCTACCTGCTCCTTAATGGCTGTAACTGTACTCTCAGAGTCGTTTTGGATAAAAGCGTCTGCTACATGACTAATTGTAAACCAACAACTTTTGGCATTGTGGCGTCAACCAACGACAACGATACAAAGAAATCTGACCAAGGCACACATAGGCTATACCATTACATGGGTTTGTATACTTTTACTGCATGTATTATGGCAGCTCTTGGGGAATTAGTGGGTGGGGGAGTGGCTGGGTTTGGGAGAGCATATGCATTGTATTCTTTCGTTTGTATATTTGTGTTAAGGACCCTTTTGAAAATGAGATGGTCCAGCTCAAGGGGCTTATCCTTGTAATAAACTTATGTGCCGTGTTTGCATTAGGAACTAAATCCGATAAGCCACGGTAATGTTTACACGAGCGCCATTCGGATCAGCTCTTTACATTCTCCATGGTAACTAATCAGAATGATGTTTCTGAAATGCACAATAGCAGCGGATCTCAAACTTTAGGCCACCTCTGGGGCTCGAACCCACAACCTTCCGGCTGGGAGTCCAACACCTAGACCCATCCTGCCTCCAACTTTGTTGGCTTCTGTACCCACTTTTTATTTCGTTCAAATCCCAAGTACCCCTGTACCAGTCTACAACATATTTTTGATACAAGCATAGAAGAAAAAAAAAAAAAAAAGTATAGCATTTGATCATATAAAAAGGAGTCTCGCCTCTAGACCCATGGTGTGTGGATGTAAATTCACAATACTTCCCCCCCCCGTTAACTAGTATACATTGTATACTACAGCTTAGATGCTTAGGAGCACAGTCCTCAAGTGGGACTGGCCATTGTCGAGTTTCAGGGTCCTTGACCTCTAATGAAAACAACAAAAGGTAATTTGGCTCTGAGGCAAAGGAAAACTGTACAGGTCTAAACTTTAACCTTTTTTTTTACCCAATGTTTCCATAGCAGCAGTATAACCAAGGCAACACTCAAGCATATTTCAAAAATATTTAAAAACCCAAACGCTAGCTACTGTTGAGGCTGTTGAGAAATTATGCAGTGGTTCGAGAAAAGGCCAGGTGCAGGACAGAGTGACTGATAAATAAGCATGCTACATTAGGGTTAGAGTTACAGCCAATCAAACCGAATCAGCACAAGTACAGTTTAATGGAAAGAGGGGCCAGCACAATGTATTTGTGAAACAGCAGTGTTCAAAATCTGCTGCACCTTCAACTCTAATAGGAAAAAAAACAAAGTGAGTATTTATATAGACTTAAAGCCTTTTTTTAACCCAATGTTTCCACAGCAGCAGTTTAAAATAAGGCAACACTCAAAAGCATTTTTCAAATATATTTAAAAACCCAAACGCTACCTACTGTTGAGGTTGTTGTGGTAAGTTGCAGTGGCTCCAGAAGGGACAGATAAACCAGCATGGTAAATCAGCAATTCGGATTGATAGGCTGTAACTCTAAGCCTAGAGTTACGGCCAATCAAACTGGATCAGCACAAACGTAGATTAATGTAAAGAGGGGCCAGCACAGTGAGCAATGCCTTCAAAACTAGCTCACGCTCACACAAAAAAAAAAAAAAAATAGGGGGAGTATTTATATAGCCTTAACAGCATTAGCTTCTCTGAGTGTGAAGCTAACAAAGACTGCTAAATCCCAGCAGCTCAGTGACATTTCTTGCTTGCACTTTCTAGGCACACCGATATCAGGGAGATCGCCTTCCAAAAACAACTTGCTCCGACTATAATTTTGCTAAAGCACAGGTTTACAGAGGACACACTGGCTTATCCATGAGACCCCCTAGTCTTTCTCAGTCAAATGTCTCATGTCGGGCGGCATCACGCCACGATGCAATTCTTTGTTCAGCAATGCAATTCCAATTTCTGCAATCGATGAGAGCTAAAACAGAGAGTTAAACCTACATGTTCACCAGCTGGGGAAACATATGCTGAAAAAGTAAATGTATAATATATACTAAAAATATATATATTTTTAAAAAGAAGATTTCTATTAGCAAATATTGTGCTGCGTGGGGGGGGGGGGGATTTCGATACCGTTTCCACGCCAACACAAATAAACTAATCCTGCTTCAAAAAATGACTTTGTTACATTCAAAAAAGTGAACACTTG
>JAOEHI010001827.1:0-12245 GCA_025447815.1 Percopsis transmontana
TCATAAATGGCCCACACCTGTTCCCAATTCCCAAGTCCTGTGAACCACACCTCCAAATGTTCCCTCCCACGCCCAGAGAGTGCTAAACCACGCCCACACTCCCAAAACAATGTTATTTTTTTTCTTCTCTGCTCAGTTCCACCCACTGTTGTCTTCTCCTGGTTTTGTGCTCTTCACCAGAATTGATCCTCTTGACAAAAGAGTCGCCGATGCTTTCAAAGCTACTGTAGCCGTGGAAATGGGTTAGTTCATCCTAGGGGCTAGTGCCAGACCTACAATTTTCCGCCGGGAGCTGTTGACATTCTTCTCAGTCTTCTCAAATGTGACCCAGACCCTTTATAGCCTAGTCAGGTTGAAAAGATCATAACTGAGTTGCTATTTCCCCCAAAATCTCCTTGTTTGGCTGCAATTTACTTCCCTTTAGCTTAACAGGCCGGAAGGTATATTAAGCTCCATCTCCATCTTGATATATTCCCCTCCTTGTCAGATGATGGATGATGGGTTGACTGGGATTTGGAAAAGGTATCGCTTTATATACGATAATACCGCAATCTATCACCAGCAACTGCCAGTGACTTTATTTTCTGGCACCATCTTAGTGCACAAGAAAGTCACACCAACCTACAATCCTCCACTTCATACCTCATATCTGAGATAAGACTGTCGAGCAACTAAATGAGGGATTTATTCATTTATGGAAAGCTGACTTAAAAAGCTTCGCTCATTAGTCATGTGGTGAGGGCAGGGCTTAAAAATGGGAGTTGTTTTCTCGTGCCATTTAGTTAGGCGTGATGAAAAATGACAGTGTTCTCACTGTTGGCTGTACAGTGGAAATTTATCACCTGTTTAATTTCACACTCGGGTAGGCCTGGCCTTAGCTCCTCTCCCGACACTGACAAAGTAGCGACTTAGAGTAGTGCATCACCCAGGGGGAGCCGGGCCCTTTTTAATTGAATACGCATTTAATAAACAGCATTATGAGTCCAATAGCACACGGTGATGCATGGGCCGACCGGCTGGGCTGCCATTACATGTCTTGCGGACGACGGGTCGGGAAAAGTGTCGAATTTGGAGGGGGGGGCGGGCACGGTGAAAAAATAGCTCATCAAAGCGAGAGCAGCAGGATTTTCCCACCGTCAGCTATTCATCACTGTATTTTCCTCCTTTTCCTCTTTCCGTGAACACTCGGGTCTCCTCTGTAGCTATACCACAAGCATAGTGTCTCATTCTTCTTCTATTTTTTTTCTTCGTGTCACTTCGTTTGGATTGACAGGCTAATGTCACATTCTTCAGGCGCTGGTCATCTGAGGGACTGAAAAATAGAGCACAAAACAAACAAAGTTGTTTTTCGAGTCAGCTAAGTGACTTGTCTTTGTGTACACAGAAAAACAAACGGAAATAAGTGGACAAATCACATAATATAATATATATATATATATATATAAGGAGAGAGATAATGGTGTAGATGACGGCCAACAAGGTTCATGATACTTTCATTCATAAAGTCACAAAGTTGTCAGGAAGAAAAACCACTCAGAAAACCACTCACTCTCTCTTCTGCTATTCTCTGTTAAACTGTCTTGTTTTGTTCCACTCTTCTTGCTCACCCTTTGGCTCGCTATTGCCTCTTCTGTCAATTATTTGTCATTTGTACACCACGCATTTTCTTTTCTTCTCTCTGACAGGGAGTTCTATCTTCTTAATGGAGCTCCCCTTGGCTAAACAGACCGGGGTTCTGACATGACTGAGTGAAAAAGGGCTTGCCAAGGCAGTGCGGGTGGAATAGCTGATGCAGCTATCTTAGCTGGGGATATACTTATCGAAAGGTTCATAGGCAGTGCGGATGGCAAGCACATCAATGCGCAACAGCTAATTAGGACCCCCCCTGCTCACTTAACTTTTATTTATTCCATTTCTACTACCTTTTATTTATATATCTTGCCACTGTGAGGGCCGCCCTTGCAGGCTATGAATAAGTTACGCTCACATTTCTCTTTTTTGTTGCTCTTGCAAAGCCAGCGTAAATGAACTCTGACGGCCACTAGCTCTGGCATTTTTCCTATTTCTGTGGCTGTTCCAAGTTTGCTAGACTCTCTGCTATCAGTGACACCTTGTGACTTGTTATTGATGTAGTGTAATACTGTATCCCAGATAGATACTACCAGAATATAAAAGGCATTAACCAAAATACGAGCCCAATCACATAACGCTGTCATGCTTGTTATCCTAAAGAGCACAATCGATAAGATGCTGTAATGGCAAATTCCAGCAGAGAGATATGGGTCAGGATTTAGTCGGGTTAAACTGGAGACACAGCGAGTCATTAATTGGTTTTGATGTTTCTGTGGGGCTAGCCCGCCTCACCGAGGCAACTTCCGTTGTTAAGGGCGGCCCCCTAATGAAGTGAACGCCCTTCCACTGTGTCGAACACTCAATGCTGTCAGAGTCCATGTGTGATGACCCATATTAAAAATGCCAGGTGGACCTCTTCGGTCTGGCCCCTCCCCCCTGTTCCACAATCCACTTGAGGAGATGGGCTATGCTAAGTGGCACTTCCACCGCTCGGCCATTGATTTCCCCATTAGGCTGAGCAAGGGCTGTATAACTGAGGCTCTTCAATACAGATGAGGCTGAGTTGAATTGAACCGACAGAAGACAAGAGGAGGGATAAAGCACCTTGGCACTCTGCCTTTCTCTGCCTTTAAGGTTAGCTGTGAGCTTTTAGTTGGATGGTGGATGTTTTTGTTTTGTTTTGTTTTTAGAATCACAAATTGCTTTGGAGGGAACTTTTTGTATGCCTCCTTGGGGGTTTCTTCCTCGATTATCCTTCCTGCTGTTCACTGGCTCATTTGCTTCCCTCTTGTAACACATTCGCTACATTCCCCTTAGGAGCTAAAACCCAGGTGAAGCCTTCAGCAAATTCAAAACCAAATCCTTCATTGCTTGTTTGGCAGAGTACCACTACCTTGCCTATTTTGGATGCGCTGGATGAACCTCTTCAATCCTACCGAATTAGTGCATTGTTATTCTTCCTGTATCTCTTTTGCACTTTAGATGCTTATCCTTATCTTATAAGTTAGATTCCAGCATCCCCACAAATAAGCCAGAATGACTGCGTTGTAAATAACTGTTATGACGTGCAGCAGGGATCAGCCATGGTTTAGTAGAAAACCCGCTCTATAATAAAGATGTGTTCTCATCCTGTGTTCGTCACGTCATCCTCAAAGATTATAGGTCTGTTTGCCCGCGCCATCATCACAGAGCTACAGCAGCAGCACAAGGTCAGACTCGCTCACTTCGATCCACTGGAGTACGTTTTAAAATCAAAGACCTTTCAGGGTTGCTGATAAAGACCTGCCGAACAACTTCCTCGGAATTCTACGGGGTTATTTAACTCTTTGCAATTAGTGGTATTCTCATATCAGTAAGCCATCACCTACCAACTCCTTCTGACTGTTTTTTTTTTCTTGGCTTTAATTTAAATTAAATGGATGCCGTGGCTGGCGTTGCAGCGATGTTTCCTCTAATTTATTTTGTCAGTCACCAGACGGTTTGTCATTATCTTATACTTCCAGCGGTGCCTTTGGTACAATCTCCCCGCCGCCAGCGTGAAAGAAATATCAATCACCCAAACTGTCTGAATGTATCAAGACCTGATATGCAGCCCTCACTTCTACATAATATATACAGTAGCTCCTGAATAAATAAAGGCTTATTTCACACTTAAGTCTTAAAGCTTATTTCACACACATCTGATAACCAGCCAGGGGTTAACTGGCGTGTTTATTGTAGTGTTCTGTTAATCACTTAGTTTTGTTGCTCTTTGTGTGTCCATGTGTAGATTGTGGCTCGGGAGGGTCCGGCTCGGGCGTCGAAAGCTGTGAACAGGACAGGTGTAGAACGTTTGGCGGATCGTGGGACGAAGACGCTGAAGATGACCGCTGTGTCTGTGACTTTAACTGCGAAAGTGTCCCCCGCAACCCGGTACATCCCCGAAACCCTATTAATGTTACTCTCGTGCACTGTAAAAAAAAAGAATAGGTTCAATTGAATATAGTTACGTGAGCTTTGCTCTGTTAAGTAATATCTAAGTTGGATATATAATATTTTCAAATTTCAAATAAACATGACATATATTTTGTGTATATACAACCACAGCTTAGTGCCTTTCAAACGCAATACTGTAACTGATGTGTTTGACCTTAGGTCTGTGGTTCAAACGGACACAACTACACCAGTGAGTGTGAGCTGAAGAAAGCCCGGTGTGAGAAACAGGAGCACTTGCTGATGCAGAACCAGGGACCCTGCACAGGTGAGTATATATGCCCAGCTGGTAATAGCATCGC
Organism: Percopsis transmontana; assembly: GCA_025447815.1. NCBI lineage: Eukaryota > Metazoa > Chordata > Actinopteri > Percopsiformes > Percopsidae > Percopsis > Percopsis transmontana. The sequence goes on from JAOEHI010001827.1 coordinate 4,347, forward strand.
TATTGTATCCGTCGTCTCTCCCTCATTAACACATTGTCATGCACACATCTGCTTATTTCATCCGTCGATGGGATAGTGATGAACTGAAGCGGTCTGTCTTACTTTACGAGCTTGCTTTATGAACTAGCACTCATACAGTCAAAGGGACACTCCTCATTTGGTGTCTGGAATCACCTTGTGAATAAAACCAGCATTAGAAAAACATCTTTTGGTTTATTTCTGTTTCAGACTGGCTCAAATTCCTCTCTATTCTTACCCGAACAGCTCACATATGCTCACACCGTTCTCTACACAATTTTATGGACAGTTGTGTTTCAAACATTTACAGTGAGCTGGGGCCGCAATTTGGAGTTCTGGGGGCAAATATAACAAATTTGTGTGACCCAGACCCTCTACACCCTCAGAGTGTACCTTTAATTGCTTTTTTCAGCCTCTCTGTGAAGGTGTGCCAGTTCGTACTTTATGCTGTGAGTGGTTTGATATATAAGTCTACCTACTCTTGGTCCTGGTTTGGCACATGGTTTGACAACATAGATGTAAATTATTGAAAGTTATAGCTATAGCACTTGGCTAAGAAATGGCATATCGAGAGTGTTACCCAAGTTCCTCTCTTCTGCAGGGTTATATAAAATTAAGAGCTTTAGCCAGAATGCTCGCAGACCCGTAATGCAAAAGCACATAAGGCATTCTGTTTAATCTTCTCAGCCTGGTTCCCTGAAACTGGGAAGGAGAGAGACGTGGAGGGAGTTAAGGATAGCACCAGCAAGAGGAGCTATGCTCTGTTTTCACACTATAATCCCTGCTGAGTTTTGCCCTTCCTAAACTCTGGGCACTGTCACGCTTCTCTATCATCCATGCCTAATCAATCCTTTTTAGAAGAGGATATGGGAGCTTGTGGCTCTTCTCTCCTATTGGCTGATTGAAGAACTCAGATCTTTGGGAATTTCAGAGCTTTCCACATTATCTCCGAAAGGAGAAACTTCTTTTGATTTAAAATTCTGAAAACTTAAACAAAGAACGCCCGCACTCCCAGGGCCTTAACGCTGTTGATCTCAGTGCAACCTTGTTTTTGCAGTCAATATTTGGTGAAACACGGTTTTTTTTACTATATGGGGTCAAAAGTGTATGCTATGTGCCGTTATGGAAATCTTGCCTTAGAAAAGCCGATCTTTGTAGCTGCTATGCGCATCTGTTGGCAGTTTTGAAGTTTCGAAGAGTGTCTTCAGGCTAAATGCTTCAGAAATACAAACATACTTTAGTAGCTGCCCTTAGAGGAATGGAAATACTTTCTATGCAGAGATACCTTGAGACTGTGAGTGCAATATTGACGTCCGGACCAGCCACAGTGTACCAGGTAATAGCCACTGAGGAAAAAAATGACTTGAAGAGTCGAAGAACACTTGAAATTAAAAGTTATTCTTGTCCTAAGTACAGATAAAAGTGCTGTAAGTGTAAGTTAAATGAACTGTGTTCCAAGCCCATCTCTGTAGTCGGAAAGCTGAGGAAAAAGAGCTAGCCGAGTCATCAGCATTAGGCTGTGCCTCATAGCCACACAAGTACCAGTGTGATTTATGGCCCCTGTATCTCCAGCCTCCGAACTCTCAAATGAGCAACACAAGAAAATGAGATTGAGAGAGAAATGGGGAGAGATTTCTACTTGCCATCTCTACAGCTAGTGAATGTTTTTCTATTTTGCTATTCCCTCTGTGGCCTTAGGAGAGTGTGATAATACCCCCCCCCCTTTATGGAAAGGTGCCAGGTACGCAAACCCATTCACTTCTAATTTATAAAAGCTAGTTTTCTATTCAGGGCCGTCTAGCATGAAGCACTCAGACAAAGCAAACTTGAACACGAGCCGTACCCCAGCAGATACAGATTGACACATTCCCTCTCGTAATGCGTCTCTTTCAGAGGTTGTGGGGCGACAGTGCAATTCCATAATATTGGGGCGACAGTGCAATTCCGTAATAACGGGCCTCCTAGTCGGTGCTAAATATCAGCTACTGCAAATTCACCACGAACACCATTGTTTGTTTTCACTGGTGGTAATAGCATCATTTTCCGGCTAATCTTCTGTCATTGTAAGGTTTGCAACAATTCGAATTGTTATCTTGGAGCCGGCTGGCAGCCTCGCCGCTTCTGCCCCTCAAGCCACTCTCATTGTTGGCTAAAAGTTCTGGGTTGCTCAGAGATTGTGTTGTCTTGGCCCAGCCCACGCCCATTTCAAGTATTCACTAAAATGTTGGTGTTGTGTATTCCCTTTTCCTCCATGTCCCGTCCTCCTCCACGTCACCAGCTTCAGAAACGTCGGAGCCGTCACCCCAACACTGCAGTCTGTCGATGTACGGCTGCTGCACGGACAATGTGACCGCCGCCCTGGGCGTAGGACAGGCCGGGTGCCCCGGTAAGTAGCAGCACTGGTGGTGTTCTTCTTCTTCTTCTTCTTGCCCCCTCCCTCAACTCCGAGTTGGTTGTTGCGTGGGAAAGGACCACGATTAGATTCTAATCCTGTGGGGGGGGGTTTCGGCATATGGAGGCTGTTTGTCCTTGACGGCAATTATTGTACCGCGTAGTTGAACAGCGTTTCATCTCGGCTTAAAGAGTAATTATGATAATGCTGTGCCTGTATCTATAACAATCTTCAAATTGGCCTATGCCTGATGTCCGCGACTCATGATAGCGCATGACGTGGGATCTGCTTAAAGCTTGTGTTGAAAAAACAAAACAAAGACAGTGAGAGAAAATGCTTAGAAGGTATATTTGATTTGTAATTGCTTTCTCAAATGTACACGTACTGTATTAGGAGTATACAGCCTTCCATATGCATTGACCTTACAGTATGTAGCGTTGCTGAGTGGCACCAGCAGTAGTCGGGGCTGTTCGCCATCTCTGCTCACACGAGCCTGTCTCCACAGGCACCTGCCAGTGTAACGTCTATGGCTCCTACAAAGGGACGTGCGACCCGGCCACCGGCCAGTGCTCCTGTAAGCCTGGAGTGGGCGGCCAGAAGTGTGACCGCTGTGAGCCGGGCTTCTGGAACTTCCGTGCCATCGTGACGGAGAATATGAGCGGCTGCACACGTAAGTAATCGGATCTTTTATATATATGATGAAAGCGTGAATGTATACTCCTCCGTTAAGTTTCAATTAACGAAAGTATGAGTTGCTGTAGAGGGAGGGGTAGAGAACCGTGTGAGGCTATAGGCTAGCATGCCTTGTTTCCGTTTCAAACCAAAACAACAATGTATATTTGTGTTGGTTTGAAATTAGCATCTACTAATATCATTGCTATTAAATACAGGCGAACTGGGCCAAATATGCCAAATAAACATATTTACACAATTTATATAATACCACAAAACTGAGACTGTTTGCTGTTAACGTCGAAAAACAAAACGTAGTACCAACAGTCAAAAGTAAGCTAGCTACATAGCGGTTCCAATATCAGAAGCATTGAGGGAGAAAAAGCAAAAACAAAGGACTTGTCAGCAATGCGCAGAATAAGCGCAACCTCCCCATTTGTATTCGGGTGGTGTGCGGGGTCGGTGGTCCTTGTTTGTGGCGGTGTAGTACAATGCGCTGGGCGATCACAGGACGTACCCTCCCGGCATTTTTAAGGCAGGAAGCTCCCAGGAGGTTCACCCGCAGCCTGACCTCGGCCACAGATGAACAAACAACACACAGAGCGCCAATACAAAGTTCAGGTGCAGAGCACAAAAAGAACACAGCGTCAATTCCAGGAATGTGATGGGGTCGATGTCCCCCCCCCCCCCCCCCCCCCACCATGTGGATGTTTTCTTGCGATTCTATTGCCTCCTTCTCCTATTCCTCCTCCTATCTCCCTCTCCACCATCTCTCTCTGACCGCCGAGGGCCCTGAACTGTTCCTAACCCTGTTTCTGGCATGGTGACGCACAGAAAGCAAAGGCTGAGGGGCTCAGGTTTCCTCCATCGCCCTCTGTGGGAGTGTGTGTACACTTGTGTTTTATAATTCACTATGTATACTAGGAGAATATTTACCCTCCCACTTCTCCAGCATGTAACTGCGACGCCGTGGGCTCCGTCCGGGACGACTGTGAGCAGATGTCGGGCCTGTGCTCCTGCAAGACCGGTGTGAAGGGCATGAAGTGCAACGTGTGTCCCGACGGTAGCAAGATGGGCATGAACGGATGTGACAAAGGTACGAGGGGCGCGGCGGTTGGAGGGGCTCCGCTCCTTTGGGAGAAGTGCTTTTTGTGTTCTGGCCCGTGCAATGTGTGTCCTGTGTTGACCGCTGCACTTTTTGTCTTTTTGAAAAATAAAATAAAAAATTAAAACATTTGTAAAAGTTTTAATTGTTGCTTAGGTCAATAGTTAGGTTGGTGACGCCCCCTCGAACAAGGAGCGGATGGTTCGTGGGGTGTGGGTGTGAGATGCTTTTCTACTGTATAGTCTATAGTAGAAAATAAAGTATATACATACTGTATATATCTAGTTTTATAAAAACATTTTTATATGCATAGTACAGTATATACAGTACTGTATGTGTTTATATATTTAGCATGATATTATAAAATTGATCATCATTCACATTATGTGTGCATGTGTGTGTGTGGGTTATAGTATAGCTTTAAATGCATACCCATTTCGTGTATTTTATATAGAAATTAGTCTAGCCCATGTTATTTATACACCTATAGTGGACGTATTTGCTTTACATCATTTTCTAGTACTGCCCACATTTTCCGAATGACTTTCTGTGTAATGAGGACATTGAAAAGAATGACTCATTCAGTAGCAGTAGCAGCCCATGGTAATGTCGACACAACAGTTGAAGTAAAGGTTAGCTCCCACTGACATGGCCTGCTGGGCTTTCATGAAGCTGTACAGTACCCGTATCAACGGGAAGTCAAGTGCTTAATGAAGCCAGTGGTCACAGCACAGGTGGCGTGCAGGGAGCCCCCCCGGCCAATGGAGAGTCAATGTATAGGCTAAGGGTGGGGTGGGGCCGAGGATGAAAGCACGGGGGTATTCCAAGCTTCTGTGATGTGGCAGGGTGCCTGTGTCAATGGGTGGGTAAAAATCTCCATCAAGGCTTCACACACTCCTGTGGAGAGGTTGGGTGATATTACTGATACAATGCACTGCTATAATTCACGTTTCATTAACAGTCATTGGTTCATTTTATATAAACTACAAATATATTTTCAGGATAACATGCTTGGGATCATGACAACTTAATTGGACGATTATTTGATAATACAGTTATTTTACTATTATATTGATCTATGGGATTAATTTAGACCATAAAATGGCAGTAACATTTGGTAATAAGGTACAAAGCGATGGGAAATGCTCACCAATTATCCGACGCCAAATGGCATTCTGAAATTGCTTCATATGTTTGCCAAGCAGTCTAAAACATAACTTTCCTTTATAATATGGAACAAAGACAGGCCACATTATAGTCAAGATGGTCAATATTGTTTACATGATACATGACTTAACTTTTATTAGATTACTTAAATCTAATAAAGGAATTTCACAATTTGTTCGTCTAGGTCCTGAGGCCCCTACTTCCTGCGACAAGGTGGAGTGCAGTTTTGGAGCCTCTTGCGTGGTGGTGAACGGCCAGGCCCACTGCGAGTGTCCTTCACCTGACTGTGATGAGAAAAACAAGAGCAAGGTGGGTCTGATGAGGAAGATGTTCCACCTCTGTGGCGTCAAACTGCATGCATTTACCCCCTCAAACAGTATTTACCATTGCTAGTTAGCTTGAAGCTACATCCATCTCTGGTTAGAGGTGTATTCATTTGTGAAATTGTTGGCGGAGCGTCTGGAATAAACACCCCCCCCCCCGCGCGCGCGGCGGCTCGGCCCGTCCGCGGCGCGCCGCTGTTCTCCCTCCGGACTCTTTGACTGGCTGAACGAGACGGTCATAGCGGACTGCAGGGACCTAATGCGTGCTTACCACATCCCCCTCTCCATCTCTGTCACTGTGGAGCAGGTGTGCGGCTCCGATGGGGAGACCTACGCCGACCAGTGCCAGCTGAGGACGATAGCCTGCAGGCAAGACAAGGACATAACGGTGGAACACTTTGGCCAGTGCACAGGTGAGCCGCTGTCACAGCCTCCATACGTCACGTGCAAAGACCAACTGTTGCCAAGTCTCTGATAAACAGATAATTAGTAACCCCAATGCCGCAAGCTTGCTTTCTTTGTTTGCCTTCCCTCTTTTTTTTCCCTCCTCCTCTTTCAGAAACCAGTTTAGGCCCTAATAGTTATGTGAATTATCACAACATCATGTAATTATCTTCAGCATTATGGCTGGTCCCGGTGGCCTTTATTTTCAATGCCCACATCATGGACGAGCTTAGCATCGCGTTACACCGTGGACATTTGGTAAAGCGAAAGCCTTCCCGATCCGCAGTGATTTTGATTGTTTTTCATGGTTGCTCACATTCCATGGTCACGGGGTGCCAACATAGGAGATATCCGTCTCGCAGCGCTGAGTGCAGTGGACAGTTTAGCCCCTTGTGAACAGCAAGATGTCAGCATGAGTCAGACCACGCTCGGCACGTAACAGAACGAGACAGAGCATTTAAGGTAGTGAGAAGAGAGAAACCCACGCTGACAGGGGCTCCCCTGCAGGTAGAGCCCCTGAGGTTTCACAGGAGTCTGAATCCCAGAATCCCCTGCAATACCTCTGACACTGCCCTCTTTGATTTCTTGCCCCGCTGTTGGGTTTTGGCATCCTCTCCAAAGCCTCCTGTTGGGAAATGTGTCAATCCCTTCACAGCATTTAACTGTAATGGAACTTGGGGACAACTGTGAATTGGGACTTGACTTGAGACCAATTATTTTTTATTATTATTTTTTTTACATTGAAACATCTGCGTTGACCGTGTTGACTGAATAGAGTTACCGTAAATGGAATGACATAAGAACAATTGAATATCTGGATATGAATATCTGGAACTTGAGAAAGGACTCGACTTGAACTTGGGAACTGGAGACTTGTACAGTACTTGTGGTTAAGTGACTTGACTACAGCACTATTATGTAGGCCATGTTTGACTGTCCCAGCTCCGGCCGGAGGTCATAGAGAACCTGGGTTTGGTGCCAAGGCAGTGTCTTTCATGTACAGTTGAGCTGCTGAGCTGTGTAAAGCTGGCCATGAGCTACAACCAGGTGCTTCACAATTTCAGACGACAAAAAAACATACAGATCAGAAAAGCAAAAACTCAAGAGAAGCCACACCCCTGATCTATGCTGGCCCCCGTAGTTTGCTTCTTTGGACCTAAACTAGGTCATATCTTTTGGAGTTGGAGGCAAGGCTTTTGAAAGCGTCCATGCTCATTTCTATCCACAGCTACATACACACACAAAAAAACGGCCTTTGATAAGACCCAGAACATCTGCTCAATACAAATTCAGCGCCGTGGGTTACTAGCAGAATGAGAAACCCACATTCAGTCTAGTCTCACATTCGTCTGTTGCCTGGCAATGGAAGTGTAGGTTGTGTGTAATCCCTTACCTAGAGAAACCCTGCAAACAAGTCAGGCAGACTTCGACTAGTGTCTCCTGCTTCTACGGATGCCTCGCGGGGACGTGCCTACACCCAGGCCCTCTGACAGCGAGAATGTTTGAATATGTTTCCCCCCACCGTGTGATCACACCACGGGGGGAGCTGGCCCTGAGTCGCTGCCGGCTCAGGAGTTAGATCACAAGCTCATTTCACGTGTGGCTGGATGCGAATTAGCATTTGCTCTGCCTCCGCCCCTCACCACGGTGGGGCCCTGTCTTGGGTGGGGTTTTTTGTTTGTGGCACAAAACTGATGGGGGGGGGGTGGGCTTAGTTAGATCCAGTAGAAAAAAAGATGATCTGTTGATGTGGAGGGGTGTCGTGGATTTTCCCATTT
>JAOEHI010001828.1:0-12241 GCA_025447815.1 Percopsis transmontana
GGGAGAACACAGGGAAACAGGCAGACACCAGGGGAACAAGGAAACAGACTTAGGGGAAAACAAGAGACAAGACCAGGTAAACAGGCAGGGTCGTGACAGTGTTAATATCGTAAAAGTTAACAGCAGTGGGTCTCAACGAGGGGGTCACGGTTATCGATTACAAACTGTCCTTAACACTTAACTACACCACCTTCACTATGTGAATATCATGCTATTTGGTGGTATCCACACACACACACACACACACACACACACACACACACACACACACACACACTGATCTCTGATAATAAAGTCATTACAGTAAAACGTCAAGTAGCACACAACCAATTTATCTCAAGAACCAGGGCTGACAATATTCACTACCCCAATCTAGAGAGTAGACCTACTATTAAATACAAGCTATTCAGTGGAAACGGGAATAATTATTTTAATGCAACACCTCTAAATGGTCAGCTTGGTGGATTGCTCTCAACATTTTAGTAATCCCAGAAATATATCATGTAAATGGAAACATGAAAAAGACCTACATTTATATGTTAACAACCGAGCTGGAAGCATAATTCTACTAAGCTGGGAAGTATAATACAATTACATTGCCTGGGCTTGTGTATCTTCTGCGATAATTTACTGTATAATATATCATCTTTTCCTTCTGACCTTCTAGAGAGCATAACCACATTGTAATTTCCCCTGTCCTCGCCCATCTCAGAAAAGGAGCTGAGGAGATCTGTTTCTTGTTAAAGAACACTTCATCTGGGTGAAGTAGTCCACCCGGCTGCCAAGACAGATGTTGAGAGCTCTGACGGGATTGTCTGAGGCACACCAAGTGAGAAGGATCAGCCGGTGGGAGTGAGGTGTTTTTGAGTCTAATTAGGAAAGGAACAGTGTTCTTTTAAAGAGCAAACTGTGGTTGAGATGCAGTCCAAGAGGCAGTCGAGCTAATCTCCACGTAGACAGCCAAGCGTAAAGCTGTTTACCGTGCATTCTCTCACACACACACAAACACGCACACACACACCATTGAGGCATATTAACCACAATTTCTTAATGAGGTTGCATTCATATTTTGTCTTTTCACTAACTGTTCTTTTGAAGGAGAGAAAACAATTACTCATTAATTAGGCATAACTGTTTTTAATTAGTCATCTGTGGCGTCTTTTTTGCCGCCCAGGGCAAACTATCTTCAAGGTAACGTGCTGCTGACTTTGATGAGGAAGGACCATTGAACACACTGAGAATTTATCCCTTTTAGGTTGTGCTGTGTTAAGTTTTTCTTTTGAGTTTTCCAAACAACTTTTTAGCCCAAGGTTTCAGTGTCGTGACCTTTTGTCAAGAATAACATCTAACAAATTCATATTCACGCATTCAAAGTGTAGGAGCCTAAATGCAGTCTACTGATAAATACTTTAATTTATGTGTTAACAGTAATTTACATGATTCATTTATGTAGGGGTAATTGAAGGGAATATTTACAGGTTGATGCAGTTAATATTTACAGTAATGCAAGGAGTTGATTGTATGATTATCTAAGATGTGTGTGGATAATTTAGAGTGCATTTGTATTACATTGGTAATATTTGGGGAATTGAGGACTGTTATAGTCCTTTCTTTAACCGCATGCACCTTTAATTGCTTGGGAATACTCTCATGAGAGTTTGTGAAGTGACGTTAGTGAACAGTCAGGCGAGCAGAGAGTGGAGCCACGCAGTTTTTTGTCCTCTCATTATCTTTCCCTCTCTCTTTTTTTTCTCGTGTTAATTAATCATTTCATTTCATTTCTGTAATTATCCTGCTGATATTTTTTGCTAACTGAGTAAAAGGAAAACATTTTTGTATTTTGAGTGGTCCAGTGGATTTATTGATGTGGAAGAGGACAAAGGGAGTGGACAAGCTAGGGCTTCATTCAGTGGAACCTACACAAAGCTTCATGCTTAACACTAATCTTTCTAATCTAAAAAATTGGAGAAACAAAGATACACTCTTTAGTCTGCAAACATTCACCCACACAACAAAAAATAATATTTTTAGTATAGTGTTCAACATGGCTGTTATATGCCAAATGTGGATATGCCACATTTCCATATCCACATTTGGCATATACAATTCATTTGGCTGGACAACAAAATAACTTGAAAGTAATTTTTCTCAGTTCTACACCCGGGCAAGTTAAGGTCTTTGGCCTTTGTAGGGCAGTATTGTTCTAAACTACCCATGTGTGTTTATTACAATACACACTGATTGTGTGTGGTATATGTAGTATAAGTATATAACTAGTGTGTGACAGTATCTGAAATCGCTTCACCTCAATATCTCCTCATACAAGAGCCAAACTGAATGTCTGAGTGCAGTTGAGAGGGGAGGTAGAGGGGCAGAACTTCGCTTGTTATCAGTTGGAACGAGGAGGGCGGTGAGGGGTGGGGAACAGGGGAAAGAGGTGAATGGAGAGATGAGCAGAAGATCTGGCAAATTAGTGAATGCAGAACAGAACAAGTGTGAGTTGGGGTGCCGGTCCTTAAACATTTAAACCCCAACAAAATTAAGGTTAATTATTGCACACCGCATAACAGCATAATGTACCATAGTTAATATATGAACTAATCTGATCAATAAATGCAAAGTGTAAAAAATTTAATTCTGATGTACAGTATAATACTGTAAACTATATTACAAACATAACTGTTAATATTTGCATTTAGTTTGCAGCCTATTTCTAAGTTTTCAACACTTTCAACAATTCAACAGTTCTCACTTCATACATGCTAATATATTCTTCTTCTTTCTTCGAGTTTCAGCATGTCTACTGGCTATATCTTTCAACCACAATGTTTATATATTTATCGCTGAAATGCTTTTGACATATTCTCAAATATCACTCATGTAGCCTATGGTAGCCTTTGATTTCATATTCACAACATTGTATTTTTATGATATGAGCAATTATATTAAAGGTGTACGTTTGAGGAAAGTGATGCTCTTCTTGTGAAACCATGACTTTGCAATCAACATAACAACTTATCATTGTTGTAACATTACAACGTGTTGCACAGCTCTTCAGAAAGGAGAAGCCACTACCAGCTACTCCAAAAGGGTTTTTTTTGTTTTGTTTTTTTTTTTTGGGGGGGGGTCAGTCCAACCCAAACCCTAAGTTTGGGTTGGACTGATACGCAGTGAAGGACGGCATTATTGCTGTTTAGATTGAGTCCCCAGGAGTCCTGCTGCTCATCGATCAGCCATGCTCGCTTTTGTAACTACATTTAGGTGATAATCAATTTGATTTAGTTTCAACACCCACAATGTGATGGGGGTAGGGCTGGGTGACAGTGAATGGGGCGGCAGGCACCTGGATACACTGTTCGGTATGAGCCAGAAAGAGATAACAAAAGGCGCTAAAAGCAACAGAAAATATGAGTGATTCCAAATGGAGGAAAATAGAATAAGGGAAGGAGAGGGGGGGGTTATTAGATGTGTTGCAGCAGAGCTATGTGCCAACGAGCACAGTGACAGCTATGTTATTTGCTCCCTGAACTCATGTACAACATAGCGCTATACCCACTCCCAGGGTCGTTTACATACCGTAGATAACTGCACATAATTACAAATAACCTTCTGTAGGCTTCTGCAGAGCGTTTGAGACCCATCCAGAAGGTTTCATAACCAAAGCAAAAAAGAGGATGCATATACAGTTGTAGCATACAACACTACTGTCCACACGTATTGGAAGTGTATTGCTGCCTCTTCAGGAAGAAAAAAAACAGATCAGTATCACACTATAACGTAAAAAGTTATAACAATATCTTTTTCACGTTTTAACAATATATGTTCACGTGGTAACGTGAAAAGGTTCATGTTTTAACGTGATAGATATTTTCACGTTATTTCAAGATAAAATCTTTTCACATTATAACGTGACAAAATCTTATCTTGATATAACGTGAAAATATAATTTCACGTCATAACGGGATATTTTCACACTAAAATGAATGAGGAAAGGTGGGCTGAGGAGGGATGAGATAGGCTATGGCTCATTTACGAGATGTGATCGAGTTTTACTTCATGCTTGGGTTAAGACATGGCGAGATTCTGCAGTTACTGAGCCCGGTGGATGATATTGTAATAAGTAGGCTAGGCCTATGCGTACACTTTTAAAAGGCATGCGGCTTTACAGATGAAAGAATGAGTCAGACCCCCTAGCTGGAGGTAGCATAATTTCTGATTGATCAGCGGGAGGGGCACAATGCCAAAAAGCCAAATGCCAGTTTACAGCCGGAACCTAAGCCTATCAAATCATAACGTGAAAAGATCTGATCTTGAAATAACGTGGAATAAATGGTCCCATTAATTCAAGTCACGTTATAACGTAACAAAATATCTTATCACGTTATAACGTGAAAAAGATATTGTTATAACAATATACTTTTTACTTTATAACATGATACTGATCCGTTTTTTTCCCCCTGAAGTGGAAGCAATAGGCTTCCGTAGTCTTTGGTTGACTTGCCTTGCGCGGTTTTATTCCAACAAGTTGCAACAGTCATTCAATATTCATCCCGGCATGTATTCGTTCTCGAGAGATTCCGCGAGGTCGCTCTCTGTTCGCCCGCTCCGCTGGACCGCCTGTGTCCTAGCGTGCCTCTCACGCTGCGTTCTCACGCTGCTTAAAAAGGGAGACAGGTGATCGGTTAATGGCCCACACCTGTCTGGTGTCCATACAGACAGCGCTAAACCACGCCCACACCCCCACAACCGTATTCAAGTTCACAAGCAATCCTTGGCGGTATGCTGTAGGATTGCATTAAGAAACTCAGCAATGTGGGGGAGCCAGCATCAATTAACAGTAACAATATCACCATTGAAAGTCAGTGAACGGCGTGCTGTCCCTAGAGAAGAGAAAGCTCAAGAGGTGCGAGAGGTAATTATTAGTGTGGGTATACCTATACATAACCGTGATCTGAAAACATCATTCATAGCCGAGCCACACATGCCTCCATCAAAACATCCGCAGTGATGCAATGCCTATGGGTTGGTGTGTGTGGGGCCACCCTGGAACACAAACATCAAATTAGGCGGTAGTCTGTGTACCCCATGCTGCTCTGAAGCCTATGGGCCCAGCATGCAAAAGCCAATTAGCAGGAAAAGGCCTAATAACCCCCCGCAAAAAGCACAGCGCCACTATACCAACCAGGCCAGACCAGATCCTAGGGGATTATCAGACTGGCATGTCAGTTAAGGTACGATCATCAATATGAATGATATATTTCATCATTATTCATGATATACTGTATCAATTATTCACACTCACGTATGGTGTCTGACCATGCACACCAAGTCTGTAAGATATGTGTGTGTGTGTGTGTGTGTGTGTGTGTGCACTGCATGGCTAACTTGTTTATTAATACACCGTCCTTTAATATTTCATTTCCGGGACTGAGGGCTAAAGCCAGCGTAAGATTAATATTTGATCTTGCTAAGGTATTGCAAACTGCCTTACCAGCACATTGTGGCATCTTGAGAATGAATATACACTAGTCTACACACTTCTGACGTGTGTTTTCGAAGACTGGACGTTTATGGTCAGTCGTGTGTTTACAGTAGGCTATGGTATGAACTGTAGACCCCATAGTCGAGTGGTCTAGGTTTTGGACTCCCAACCAGAGGGTCATGGGTTCAAGCCCCAACAGCACTACAAACTACATCCTCCAAAATGATCATACAGTTGAATAGCCACCTCTCTTAAAGGGTTTCAACATAAACTGAACATTATAACAACCATGAAGGGAGATTTATTGCAGGACTGTTGTATTAGCCTGCACTAGTTTCTACATAGTTTTGCTAGGTATACCTAATGAAGTGGCCGATGACACACACACACACACACACACACACACAGTATGCCTCAATTGTCAATATTTGCTGAAAAGTAATTTAAGGTCAACAATAAGTGATCTAAGGCCCTGTTAATTAAAATAGTGTTCCTGTGCCTTTTTTGGTCTGGTTGCAATTAGGATAAGCTATCACTTATGTCACCGCTGCCACCTGGGGGTTGCGGAGATGAAACGTTAAGACTGTGATGCAATTATTGCATAGCGGCTTTACAAATTTTTTTTGATTGATTGTTTGTAGGAGAGGTGTCCTGAATGGTTAATTTCCCGTATGTCAACATGTCTGATTAAAATAAAGATGCATGCGTGTGACAGGGAGTTCAACATGTGTCTGTTAATGTGTGCTGTGTGTGTGTGCGTGTGTGTGTGCGCGCGCGTGTGTGTGTGTGTGTGTGTGTGTGCGCGCGTGTGTGTGTGTGTGTGTGTGTGTGTGTGTGTGTGTGTGCGTGCGCGCGCGCGCACACCTACCTAAATCCTACTTCCCAAGTCTCCAGATTTTCCCTCCAAGCTCCATTTTGAGCACTGGCACATCGCCAGATGTGCCCGCCAGCGGCTCTTCACCGCCTGGTAAGGGAGCTGCTCCGCTCCCGGCCGCAAGGCCATGCGCGTCACCAGGACTGAGCTGCCGGCCATGCAGGACCTCTACACCCAGAGGTGTAGGAAGAGGGCCCTGAAGATGGACCACAGCCACCCCATTCACAAACTATTCACCCTGCTACCATCTGGCAAATCATACAGGAGCTTATGAACTAGAACCAACAGGTTCAGAGGCATTTTTTCCCTGCAATTCAGCAACTGAACGGGCTACTCGGTACTCACTGTATATACACTGCACGCACTGTTGCCACTTCTGGTACCTTGTATTTGATTTATTTCATATTCTTATTTTCTATATTGTGTTATTTTATATCTTTCAGTATATTATAATGAATTGATTTGAATGTCTGTTTTATGCCACCGTCCTTTTTTCTGCCTAAAAAAAGCAAAGGCAACTTTTAAATCAATTGACATCTTAAACTTGCACACATGATACATGATTACGATATTATGTCAATTTCATATCATTTCCAAGACTTCCAAGACGTATTGCGCTGAAGACTACATGCATCTGTAATAAAAATAAAAAACATAAAATATAAAAACAAGCAATATTATGCCAATAGATTTACTCTCGTGTTGTATTTAAAAAGATATTGAAGTTTGAAAGTCGAATTTTTACCCGAGTATGATTAACTTCCTAATGTCTTCCTTGGACACTGATTTGTCGTGCCGAGCGTTGCTGTAGTTCCTCTCTGATTAACATTTCCTTTGCATCTCTACCTTGCATCCATATTGTGTCTCAGTTTTACATAATAAGTCTCTAAACCAGGCAACAATGATCAATCTGAAGATTCTAATTATCTTAAATGCATATAATGTGCAGCCAGGGTACCCTTCTGAGATTCACTACTGTATTTGTTAGTCCTTTTGTATATTTACATCATCACCAAACAGATGGAAGAACAGAAGCTGAAATTTCATGATGTGATATGGAACATCTTTGTTTTGCCCTCTCTCTCTTTTCCTCTCAGTTACTGGCAGATGTTTCTAAGTTTCACAGTAACTGTCTTGGCGAGGAAATTAGATTTATCCGGAGGCTTGTAAAATATGTGTATGAAAATCAGAACATGCCCTTGCAAGCTAGCACAAGCTAACATTAGTGCCAGGGCTAATCCAATCTGACATGTTTCACCAATAGTGGAAAAGCAGCGGCGGGTCTCGTGTCGCTGGCCCTTTGGCCTGATTCTACGTCTGTAGGCATCCCTGCTTTTCTTCTTTCTTATGTGAAGAAATCAAATCAGCTGCAGCCGATTTATATAACAGGGCTATATTACTCTGGACTATTTCAACTGCAGACATTGAGAAGATGGTTGCAGAATGATGATCTGCTTTTTAGTCTGCTTTTCTGTGACTCGGTTACTCAGTAGTAATAAATATAACTAAGTGTTTTTTGCCTCTTAATAACCCCAACAGATTATAACTTTCCACTGTAGCACACCGGATGAATAACAGTTTTTGTTACATAAAAATAATAATTCAACAAGCCTTGTTGTATCTCATTGTTACACTCTTATGATGAAGTAATGTGTTTCAATCACGTGAACAAAGCATACCTCAGTCTTGTAGCAGATGAGTTGAGTTCCTGGAAGATGGCGGAAAAACTTTTCTTGTAACGCACGCACGCACGTGCGCCCCCTACATCTATCATCCCACAAACCTTACGTGGACCGGTATCAAAAGATAAGCACACTATATAGTAGCTCTGTCTCCCTCCCTTTGACTGGATAAATCACTGCTCCTCTAAACCTCAATGCTTCTTCACTGTACACTTCTCAATGCACATTACTAACACACATTTTACATCACACTATATGTGCCCAATGTCGACTTCTCTGTTTCTCTGGGTAAAATAGCAGTGTCCAAAACATAAGTTCAGGAGTAAAACTTTGCCCATCATTGCAGCAGTACAACTTGTTCACATAAACTCACGGCACCGACAAGAGCCCTAGTTCTCACTCCATGTTCTCTCCTGGAACAAATCCTTAAATTGCTTGGCAAATGCTAGTGGAAAATGCTACGGAAAAAAGTCCACACATTATCCGTGAAACAATCCGCTTTGGAAATCGTATCCATTTTCAGAATTTTCACGGAAACAGCTTAAAATTTAAGTTTAGTCCAACTGGAAAAACATGTCTCCTTCAGTGTTGCCAACTCTCGCGAGACAAATCAGCAACCGCAGCTTCAAAAACAAGCCCAAAACAAGTCCAATAGCCTGTTACGGCCTCAACAGGCTCAATAAATAAGACTGCAACTTAATCTGAAATCACTCAGAGTTTAAAAAACAAAAACAGAATACATTTTACAAAAAGAATCATCAAACAGCAACAAAGCTTATATGGAGGGTGGGCACTATCCACTCATCTCTGATCACATGTGAGCAGAATATGAGAGGAGAAAAGTGCAGGACCACTAAGGGGGAGCCTTTAACATAGACACATTTTTATTATAAAATCCTTTCAGAACCATGTAACTACTATTAGTATATATTTGGGTATGTTATGCTTGTTTTTTTTATAACCTGTAATAAAACATTATTTGCATTATACAAATATGTATTTTATATAATTAAATGATGTTCACAAAAGATGGTCATCCCCCTCTATGTCATCTAATGTCATCATTACTATTGAGTCGCCGTCCCTTGGAATTACAATGTGATTTTTCTCCAATGAGGGGAGGAGGGGCGGGATGGTTCCACGCAGGTACAATATTTGTGGGAGAGCGAAATACACTGCAGCACTGACATTGGTGTGAGGCTGTGGGCAGACAGTGTCAATCAATGTATTGGTGAAAATAGCGACCATAAATGTAAAAAGTCGCTTGTAAGATTTTAACAAGCAACCATAATTTTTTAAACAAGCCCAAAAAGCCCCAAGCGTATTATAAGCGGACTTGGCAACTCTGGTCTCCTTCTCTCTACTTTTACTGGCAAATGATAATTGCTTATTGTGGTTTCCAACAACTGCATTTGTATGCGAGGGTGTTACAGTTATGTTTGTAAGACCTTGTCCCACTGTGGTTTTATATTATGTCCTATGCAAAAATAACTCAAGCATCGGCCACTAGCTTTGCCAATACAATTGTTTTGATTTTATTTTTGATTTCTCATCACAACTTGTGTCCAGGGAATGATGTTAAAGTCGCGGCACCCGTTGACTTGTGGGAGCTGGTGTTCATTAAAGCGCACTTAAAATTAGTTTTTAGACTAGCCATCAGACATCTACTAGAGGGGACAAGCCAAGAAACCCTATATGGTTCTAGCACCTTTACTTCAAAGAGTGTAGAATATTCCTATTCCTTTCCTTTCACTGTGATTCCTGTGATGAGTGAGGTTCTGGTTCCACTGCAATATTTGCTACATCCAAATCTTGTTATAGATTTCTTCATGCTCAACAGTTAGTAAATAAGCTTTCTTTTATCTGGACTCTCTTAGGGAGGCCATAATGAATAAAGTAGATACTGGCCCACCTCTATCTTCTCTCAATAGTGGTAGTCATGCCTTGCAGCTTGTTAGCTTGGTGATAACAACTCATTTTAGAGCAATAAGCACTAGTTTGTATGTAGTATAGTTATACTCAGACAGGAAGAAATACTACTTGCATAAGCACCCATGACACAGACCCTCTCCTAAATCTTGACAGAGGATGCCACCTTCTAAATATTTTCTGCTAACATCCACACACAAGACTGTAGCCTCTGTGAGACTTTTCTTCGTGTAAAAAACACCTTATGTAGAAGCAGAAGTGCATCGACCTATAGAATTTAAATTCCAAAATATGCCTCCACTGCTTCAACTGTCAGCTCCCCTCCCCAACTCACGCAGGACTGTTATAGGGTGACAGACTAGAGTGGTGTTTCTCCTTCTCAAACTTCTACAGCACTGTACCTACCCCCAAAGAGAGAGTCTGACTTCACAAAAAAACTGGGGGCAGAGTTGCAGGAGAGGGGCCAAGGGTCTCGTTCTTTATATGAACTATTACCATCGGTGACGTATGTAGATTTCTGGAGTCTTTAGTCCAGCCTTTTTTAGGTTGCTTAAGTGCTTCCTTACATCTTCCACATCACCTGGTGGCAGACATCTTGAGCATTCTCTGAAAGACATGGCAGTTGTCACCAAAAAGGTGAACTCTGTTTTTACAGTGCTGCTAAAACGTTGTTTTCTCTCCGTGTATGGGTATGCTAGCAGGGGAACTTTTTGTCTTTGTCTTGACTTGAAAATGTCACGCTGTTAAATTGTTGTATGTCAATCTGTGTAGGCTATATGCAGAAGTGCACTGGCGCAACTGCTGTGTGCTTAAAGAGCTGTGCTGAGTTAACAAAGGCAGCTTTATCAGCTGTTTCACGAAACAGCAAAACGGCAAGGGCTGTTTTGATCGCTGAAGATAATCAAGTATTTAGGCTAAATCGTAAGCTATAGCCTATGCATGTCTGTAAATATAATGCGTGTTGTAACAATTTCTTATTCTGGTGTTGCATTAGGGCAAAAATACAATTAGTTTACATCACGTGGTGCATTAAACCATTTTAAATGTTTCATTACCTTGTTTGAGGTGTACTACATTCATAAGCTAGGGATGGGCGATGGCAATTCCAAACAGTTGCTATTGGGACTGTAATGGGGGTTTGGATTAAAAATGAAATATCAATATAATAACTAAACTCAAAATAGATAAACTCACAGCAACAAACAAGAGTAACATGAGACTACATATATCAGCAGCAGATCAGCTTTGCAGACAAATTAGAAATATGCTTTTGAATTAGGTCAATAAGCAGACGCTTTTATCCAAAGCAACTTACAATTACATGCTATTACATGGAGCAGATAGGGTTAGGCATCTTGCTCAAGGATGCTTACAGGTAGGCCACGACCTTCCGGCTGGACTCCCAGCCACGAACTTCCGGCTTGAAGTCCAACACCCAGACCACTAGACTATCATGTCCCCTTTCGAGACCCCTGCCCCTCTACACGATACTATCTTTTTAATCCAGGATAAATGTTAAATTATTCAATGGTCCCTGCAGAGTAGGCAGACACACCGTCTATCCACAAGAGAGCAAGAGAAAGGGAGAGAAGAGAAACAAACTGAACCAGAGCAAAGGAAAAGGCTATTAAGTAATGGGTGGGCGGGTGGAGATTTATTGTGACAGAGGCCTGTGTTTGTGTTGTACAGAGGCAAACTAAAAGCATATCTACATTATGTCTACAATAATAACATGTGACCAGCACCAAAGGCACCTGTCTATAATTCTTTTATTGAGACTCCAGCTACAGGAGAAAATGTTTGTTTGTGCGCACACACGCTTGTACTGTATCAACTTAAATAGAGACTTTAGTGATCGATGGTCTTTCTGCCACATTTCCATAATCTCCTTGCTTTTAATACATTAGGGCTTTGTATAAAGTACTCATTGCAGGGTGATTGTGTGATTACTGCCATTGTAGGGACCGTTTGTACCCATTATTGTTCATAAATCTGAATAAAAGAACGTTTCCCTTTTATCCTCCTAGCCAACACTCAATGTCATGCCCATAGTAACTGGCGTACTTATGCAGACAAAACACCTTGATTGCTTGAACTCCATCTCTATCTCTTTCACTCTAGCTTTCGCTCACACTTCTGAACCTTTACTGTATCCTCTATTTGTCTTGAATAAACACAGGCTAGGAGGTCTCTTAAACCTTCTCAATGATAGTGACCAGGGGCAGACATTAGAGGTGGGGGCTATAATGTGAATCAAGGAGTCCCAATATAATA
>JAOEHI010001829.1:0-40598 GCA_025447815.1 Percopsis transmontana
ATTTCACACCTGACACACACACACACACACACACACACACACACACACACACACACACACACACACACACACACACAAAGAGAGAAAAGGGATTCAGCAGTCATTTCAGTATTAAGAAAAAAGGTGTTGCAGCACATGTACTAATGAAACTGCCTATCCAGTTTTTGTTAATTTCAATATAATATTATTTTATATAGCTTTTGTCTGTTTATCTCCATCAGTCAAACCTAAATCCATTGTATCCTATCTTTTATATAATCAAAATGTAACCCTGTTAATAACTGTAACCTAGCTCTTAACCTGACCAGGTAAGCAGTTTAATACCTAAACCTAACCTAAACCTAACCATGAAAAGGGCTAATGACACGTCTAGTGTCGTTCTGCACTGGGATTTCTCGGGGCTTTCCCCAATAGGTCAGCAACCTTCTGAGCTGTGTTACAGCCTTCTGATTTATCTGCCTCTATCTAGTCGTTAGTTTTGTGATGTGCCACCCCTGGGAATCACTGCCACATTAGCCTCCTGATAGATACTGATGTACCCATTGTGAGAGGCAACTCTAATGAAATGGGGATGATGATATTGACTAGGGGCCATGCACTCACCCTCCCCCACTTCCCACAGCACACACATGCATGCACATGGCCTGCGCGACATCTATATATTGAGTCTGCTAATATTTCTGGATTATAATCCTCTGTGGATAATGGCCATTGTTTTACAGTTAAAATTGTAAAGTATTTAGTATAATATAGTAATGTGTCTTTATGTGTGTTGATTTTTTTCTTTCCTTCCACAGTTGGCCACTGTGTCTCTCTTTGAACGTTTTGACATGACAAATCTTTGTTCCTTTCACTCCTTAAGTAGAGTGAACCAAAAGGCACACAATTATCTTAACAACTTCCTCATATTGACTGGAGTACCCACATCACGATTTGTCTGGTAGAAAGCAGTTTTTGACAGGGGATTATTGGTCCAGAAGCTATACGGCTTGGGGTATAAATCTAACTAGATATGTTAAAGTACAAGGTTACAAGGTTATGTGAGATTATTGCCTTGGACATATTTTGGCAAATTATCATAATTTTCATGGTGTATGTATAAAGAACAGGCCAAACATGACATACAGAGTTCTAAACTCCCCAAGCATACATTTTACACCTTGCTCACTGTAGTTTTTCTTTTCCAGAATATGATTTACGAGGTGAGGAAGAAGCAGAATGCATGTGTCAATTGATGCTGAAATGAAAACATAAACAACAACAATAGCTTGATAACTACTTGTAGCCCTCTGGCGTTTAGCTCTGCTATGCTGTCATTTAAAAATACAGTAAGGCTTCACATTGTACTTTATCTCTGCCTCTCAGAGAAGAACACTCACCGTAGCACAGTGCGGTGGGTACATCTGACGGGGTACATCGGATATAGACAGAGACCATAGCCCAAGAAATTGTCCTTGTCTTGTCTTTTGTACATAGTTAGGGTTAGATCAAAATCAAACAAAGCTTCACTTTGTTTTCTGTTGAATCTATTGTGTTTCGAATAAATAAATGATTACATTATATTATTTGGCTTATGCCTTGTAGAAATAAAATGTTTGCTAAAACTGAATTAACTCTATAAAATAAAGAAAATAAAAAAGTGATATCAATTTATTAATATTAAACTATTTATAGACTGCTTTAAGAAGAATGTCTGTTCCACTTGAACCTAAATGCATTCATCATGTGTTCATCTTCTTCACTAGGGGGTGCTAAGAGCTTGTAAACGAAAGATAAAGATATATTTCTCAATTAACTATTTTTCATTTGGAGGGGTGTTTATAATGATTCTCTATGCTTTTAAACTTCTTTATATTAATAGTTAAAATAACGGAATGGAAAAAAGTTATAATGAATTCTATGCCTGATAAAAAAAAACTGTCTCCTGTCTCTTCCCTACTCCCTATGGTAGTCAATATCTGCAATAATGTTCATGAAATTATACACACTTGAACTTGATCACAGTGTGATTACTACCTTATTCTTTGTTGAATAAGGTAGTAGCAGAAAAAGCATCACCTGATCTGGTTTCGACTAGAACGTCAAGATGAATAGCAGACATTCTGACACTGACAGGATAGCCCATGATTGATGAGAACTATCACAGTTCTGACCAGGTTTATTTTAAATTATTTGATAAGACCTAGTCTGTTACAGATATTCGGTTACATATTCATCTTATTTTACAGTGTCCTAGATACCATGTTCTCTGTGATAGTTGGAGATAGGTCATACAGCATCCTAATTCCTCTTATTCTGATTTCACTGATTCCGTGACATGATTGTTAGATTATACATTCACAAGATGAGATCTAAATAATTTCACTTGAAAGATAAAATTGTTTATAGTGTTTTCAGTGATATTTCGTAGCTGTGTCTGTGCTCATGCATAAAGATGGTGAGAATTGGACCTCATTATTCAACTGCTGTGGAAATGCCACTGGGTTTATCCAAGGAGATTTAGTTTTCTCCCACACACTATTCAACATTGCTTTCACAAGTAGCCCTATGCGAGACTACAATAGTCTGAGAATAAAGCAAAATATTAGAGGCCCTATAATAATAATAATAATAATAATAATAATAATAATAATAATAATAATAATAATAAAACGGTGATGTACGTAGTCTACTCGGGATGGAACTATAATATTGTTACAAAAATATGGCCACCATGGGATTGCTTGGTAGCCCATACAGATCAGCAGGAAACAGTAGGTGTTAGAGAAAAATGATATGCTTGTGTTCTCACATTATTAAAGAAACACTTTAATAAGGTGACATCATATATGGTCATGATAACCTGGTCAGAAATGTGTGTATTTATTTGTTTTTCAGTTCTTACCCTTCCATGGCTGAGAGTTTCAGTTGATACTTGTCATTTTTAATTAAATGTATTCTCAGTGCTAGGAGGGGAGTGCAACTAGAGATATCTCCTGTCTTATCTCTGTAACACTGTAGAGGTAGCTAGACAGAGGTAGCTAGAGGCAGAGCACTGCTACACACACACACTCACACACACACTCACACACACATCTAAACCAATGTATGAAGGAAGGTTCTTTGTTCTTCCATGCTCATTGCTGTGTTGAACCCTGAACCCAAAATGCATTTTGATTAAAGGAAACTACTGATCCACGATCTTGGTTGTCTTTTGAATTGGAATTTATCTAACAGTAGGCTAGTCCACAGAACAGACTAGAAAGACAATACTTAATTTCAGGACTACAGCAGCAAAGAGCCATTTTAGAGTTATAAGACATTCTGCAAATCAATGACGCAAGGTATTAATCTGCTTTTCAAAAGCACGGGGTTGTTCAGTAGGCTGTACATATCGACCCACCCTACAGTCCAGGCGGTAATTCAACTAAAAGCCGTTTGCCATCCACCATAAACGTCAGGAGAAGAAGAAGCTTGGCAGCAATTGGCACACAGATGAGTGTGCACGATAGAACGTACAGGAAGTACTGGTATCCCGATCGCGACGAGCTTGCTTGCTAACAACAAGCTGGCTAGCTAGCCAGTTATATCCAGCAAAACATGGGGGGGTCTCAAAGTGTCGAGATACCAGGCGGGGGATCTGAAGGTTATCACATCCTAAGGGTAAGAAGCATTGTCATATACTATGCTGCTAGGATTTTAACTATTGTGCGTTTTGCCTAGTTAGCTACAGCAGTAACGTTAGGTGTCAAGCAATTAAGCAGTACTGTAAAGCAAACCCGTAAATATTTCTTTATAATGACTTATACACAAGTATCCGTCGTGTCCAAATAATGCCCATTCCCACTCACTTTCCAATGTAATTTACACTATGCTAATTAGCTAGCTAAGAAAGGTTTGCTGGAGCTTGCTGGAATCTTGAGAGAAGCATAACCACCACCTAAAATTTTGACTTCATATTTTGCAGGTGCAAGATAATTCCCCAGGTCATCGTGCAGGACTGGAGCCATTTTTTGATTTTATTGTTTCCATCAGTGACACTAGATTGGTAAATTCACTAATATTCCATTAATACACTTATCTAACTGTCAAGAGTTTCTACTGTAACAGGCCTATGTATAGCAGCAATCATGTGACAGCTTTATTTCTCTCTGGTAGGACAAAGACAATGATACCCTAAAAGACTTGCTGAAGGTGAATGTGGAGAAACCCATAAAGATGCTGGTGTACAGTAGCAAGACCCTGGAAGTGAGAGAGACTACTGTCACACCCAGCACTATGTGGGGAGGCCAGGGGCTTCTGGGGGTCAGCATTCGGTTCTGCAGTTTTGAGGGGGCCAACGAAAATGTTTGGCATGTCCTGGTAGGTCTCAGGCCATTGTAGACAAAAACAATTTGGAATTTTAGCACTTGTTTATATACAGTCTTCGGTCACACAGTGTTACCTGTCTGTAAATAACCATCAGTAACAAATTCTTGTTCACCTTGTCCTACAGAGTATTGATTTTGCGTAATTGTCTGTAATGTTCCAAAATGCTGAAGCACCTATTGTATGTGGCAAATTCACTGTTCCACCAGAGGTCATTGTTAATGGCTACCTCAAGATTTGATATATTTTGCTTATGTTTTGTTTTTCAGGAAGTAGAGACAAATTCTCCTGCGGCCCTGGCTGGCTTGAGACCCCATACAGACTACATTATAGGCGCTGACACCGGCATGAATGAGGTATCTACTGCACAGGTCGTGGAAAAAGAAAAAGGACTTTTAATGATGCTAACACATTACCCTTTTTACACAGAGTGAGGATTTGTTCTCCCTGATTGAAACATATGAAGGGAAGGCGCTGAAGCTATATGTTTATAACACTGACACGGACAGCTGTCGCGAGGTGATCATCACTCCAAACTGTGAATGGGGTGGAGAGGGCAGGTACGAAATTATTATTATTATTATTATTATTATTATTATTATTAACAAGAGGTAGTGTGTAATTTTGGGGTTGGGTCAGTGAACGTGGTTCCTCCGTAAATACAATGTCCTGTGCCTCGGGTTAGAACAGTGGTCCAAATTTTTCTAATTGTACTGTAGTTTGTCTCAACTGAGGTATTTCGAGGTGATTGGACTGGAGGCAGAATGAAAATTCTGCTTAGGAATTGTATATGTACTGTATACACCACATATGGGGGAAAAACCCTGCCCAAACAGATAGTTTGTACAGACTATCTTTATGAAAATTAATTTCTCTTTGTCTGTCTATCTCATAGATAGATAGATAGATCTAGATATATATAGATACACAGATTCTCTGTTTTCTTACCAGTCTAGGATGTGGGATAGGTTATGGCTACCTGCACAGGATACCTACGTTGACATTCACAGAGGGCAAGAAGATCAGTTTCCCGGCTCAGATGCCAAGTGAATCAGTTTTGTCACCTAAAGATGGCTTCACAGAGGTATGAAAATACATTGATCTGATTGATGATGGGCCACAGTTATCAATATCATGTCTTCATTTCTATTCTTTGCATTTTGTGGAGGTCTAAACTGTTCCTGGTAGCTTTGGCATTTAAAAATACAGTATTTTATCTTCAGGTCCATCTCTCTGCTGTCATGTCCACTCCTCCAACTGCAGTGTCCTCATCTGTATCCACTGGTTTGGAACAGTGTCTTTCTGGCCTGACTGTCAATTCTACCATAGCGCCTGACTTTAGGGAGCTTCAAACAGGCAAGATGAACTTTTCTTATTTTATTTTTTCAACTGAACGAAGCAACCACATGTGATGAAAATGGTGAATTTGTAATGTGACGGTAATGGCCCTCTGTCCTGCTTTATTCTGTTACAGGTGCTCCCATTGTACCAGTGATGCCTCCCCAGGTCACTTCATCGCTGAACGCTGCAGCATCATTTAATCCTGCCACTACGTTACCAGGCTAGTACAACAACCGAGGAGCTATTAGCCAGTAGGGACAGGACTCCGTCTGCATCTGCCATTGTTTTTTATGAACATGACCTAACGGAATGTAGTTGATGCGAATAGACGATTGGACGATCCCATTAATTCACTCCCATTAAGATTACAATGACTTTTTGTAGTTTTTTTTTTAGTCAACCCGACGATATAAAAATTGCGGGAGCACAGTATCGCATTACTTACATGAATTGATTTTCCTCCATCCCTATTAACCAGTAAAATCTGGTACAAACATGTGTAACACAGCATTAGGATTGTGCCATTGACATGCCTTCTTTTCTTCAGGTTTAATGCCTTTACCCGGAGGTCTTCCACCCCTTCCCAGTTTACTAAACCTACACATCACCTTGCCAGACCTGGGCCCGGTTTCACTACCTGGACTGGGTAGATTACACCAAGCAGGTACTTGCCCTGCCTTACCAATGCATTAGGAGTATCCCCCCCCCACACACACACACTGGGTATTGCGTGAATTACTTTCATCCAAAGCACAATTACAGGATTAAGGAGAATGTAGGGGTTAAACGTACCACCAAGATATACTGCCCTGTTTCTATCTTGTAATCTATTTTATTATGTGTTTTTTGGAGTTGTTTAGTTATGTTGGGAATTACTATCATTACTATGGGCTGACCTAATATATAATTTAAATGAAAAGTAAGTAATAATGCTGTCGTGTTCCCAAGGGCTCCAACCGCTGGCACCTCTTCAACCTTTAAGCCACCCCGGCATGGTGCCCTCCCAGCTGCCCGTGGTCTCTCTACCGCCGTCCGACTTTGTTCTCCCCCCTATGACAACAACTACTGGGACCCCTGCTGAACAGACACCTCCCACCACACATCATAACGCAGCTGTGTCTTCGTCTATCGCTGTAGCTAATAGTTCACTGACTGAGATTCGTGGCCTGCCTTCTGTGGACACCTTTAAACCAACGACTGTCGCAGTGCCTTCCACGTCATCCTAGCACTGTTGGCATCTTTAACCCAATTAGCGTATACTCATATGCTTTATACATGGGTTGCTTATTCGTAAATTACTCCCAACACATAGTCGCATGTGGCCTTTGTTGCTATATAAAGTAGGGGTTTATGGTTTCATTTACCGCGTGATTGAATGCTATGTCTGTGTCTGGCTGCACAATGCACACAAACACACAGAATGTAATTAAAGAGCTGAATTCATTGATTTGTTACTTATGGACTACAGCAATAGGCAACCATGTATGAGCCTGTGTATTAGAATAGCCATTATTGAATCAGGTTACTGTAACTCCAGTACACCTGGAAATACATAGAAACTTTTATTAGGTCTTCAGGAGAAGACTACAGGGCAGTAACTTACTTAGCTTGAAAGCACTTGCCTGTGAATGTACTGAAACTTTGTTGTACAAAAACACGTATATGGTTTGTAAAGTCACATCCTTGATTAAATGGATGTATTTTCTCTATTTCAGGCTCTGCATTGTTCATTTTGGCATTATTTGGCCAATACAGACATGGCACTTTTTTCCCCTACCGATTTGAACCACTAGGTGTCAATGTACACCCAGAAGTGACTAGAATAAGCATCTAGTATACATGGCATTAAAACATCACTTGCATGTTTTTTTTTTTTAATATCCTGGCATTTATTATTATTTACTCTTAGCAGAACTGTACAATTTGTACCCAGAGAATCATACAGCCCTTAAACATGTAAGAGCAACATCCAAAGCAGCAACATGAATAAACTCCAGGAAACTAAGTTAACAAGGGTGACATGTTAAACTGTTGTACAGAACGGTACTGCTGCAATTCAAAATTCACCTCCTGTACAGCATATACAACTCTGCCAGTATATCTGTTAATATTCCTGCATAGGGTTTTTGTACACTTTCTGTCTACATTTGGTTATTCTGTGCATTCAACATTAGTATGCTGCCCGGGGCCTACAGCACTAGATGCCACTTTACCATTACATTCTCATGGCTAGTTGTAACTCAAATCAAAGCCTACCACTTCTGAATAAGAAAAACAGCCAAAGTGAAAAATCAATGTAGCTCTACATCAACTAGACTGTCTGCTCCTACAATTAAATGCTAGCAGCTTGAATCATTTGCACCCTGGCAGAATTATGTTAATTCATCTAAACAATGGGCTCCCAGGTCTCCCTTCAGCCCATGTAAGGCCGAATTTTTTTTCTATTTTTTTTTTAAACTTCCGCGCAACTCTACCCAGCAGATCTGTCAACCACACTTTATTGTCCACTCAAATTATCTTCAAGGTACTTCGTCAGTTTCAGTGCTCTACTGGATCATGGATCCATTCTAAAAAAAAATAAAAAATAATAATCCTTTAATTGATCAAGTCTTCTCGTTGATCACTTCCTGGTAAAATCACCAGTTTAAAATCATGACACAGGCCGTGAGAGGCCCAGCCCAAACGGTGCCCCTCTCCTAGTATCCTGCTTCTACCACACACACACACACACACACAGTGCTGCATGGTGGTCGGCTGTTCCAACACGCCGGCTCCTCCGCGGGGAGGGGGGCTCTTCAGGCATGGGAGTAGCGAGCTGGTCGGTCAGTCTTTCCGTCACAGTGCAAGGCAGTCAAGTCAGATGATGCTGGAGGAGGCTGGTCCTGACCCACCAGCGTTGAGGTTCTGCAGGTTCCCAGAGGAGCTGGACCGCCTCATGTGGGGGAGCAGGTAAGAGTCACTCCCCAGTTGGTGAACATCAAACCGGTCTTCCTTCCTGTACGCCAAACACCGCCGAATAAAAGCCTACAGGGAAAGGCACCCAAAAGGAAAGTGATGATGATGATAAGAAGAAAGGGTATAATCCCTTCAGACTTTAAATTACAATGTTCATTTAAAATATATTTAAAAAAAAATAAACAGCCTCCTTTTCACACTGACCTTGGCTTCATTACTGGCAACGGGCTTGACAGGGAACTGAACATCAGTAGCTTTAAGAATTGTGTTCTCCTGCAGGATGTCCTGCTGAGACTGATTGTGGCCGAACGGCTGAGGGGAAAAAAAAAATATGGACGTTTTCAGTCCATAAACTGACACGCCTTCAACACTTCTGCAGGGGCCGTTCCTTAGGGCAATCGGGGGACGCACCACCAAAGGGGAGAGGGAATTTCTATCACAGTGTTTCACTAGCTGCGACTGTTCTAGACAGTTTTTCCCTGCCTCCGAATATCATAGTCCAATCATCGTTAAGTGTTGCAGTACCGCCCCTTCGGGGTGATTTCAGTCTGGCTGAAAATCGCCCAGAGCGCTCTGATAGACTTCCATGTTAAAAGCAAAATGTTTTCAAACTTTGCTAGACTTCCATGTTAAAAGCAAAATGTTTTCAAACTGCAGGCACTGGAACACAATCATGGGTTCTGGGGGGCTTGCGCTAACGTCTTTACGTCATACGTAACCTGGTGTAGAGCTCGCTGGCAGTGACATGACAGAGACTCCAAAAGCACTAGGTGCTGAACGGTTCGTACTAGAACTCTCCCCGTCTACACAACACATCTCACCTGTTGTCTGCATGATTCAAAGTAAGTAAATGCACTTGTTCTTTTCCATTCCCATTTTTGAGAATATGTAAAACGAATATGCACGTGGCAAATGTCAAAATGGTTTGAAATGAATTGAACCAGCGGGAAAAGCAGTGCTTTTGCCCCCAACCTTTTTGAGGAGCAGAGCCCGCAAACTTTAAAGAGAGCAAGAGTAGTCGAGCGCGGTTTGCTGCACCAAAAGTAAAATGTATGTGACAACTGATTAAATCTGATGATTGAGAGTCCATTTATTTTTCATTAATGCTAAAGTAGTTATCTTTACATCCAAAAAGTGTCTGAGGGTGAATTGACGAATGGCAACCCATCTGTTGATAATCACTGTGATCACTGTTCATTAATTGTAGAGCCAAACTCATTATTCAAGACATTGACAATTAAGACTTAATTTTATTAAAGCAGGTCTCTCTCTCCTTGTCTTATGTTGCCACGGTAACTGGTGGTATTGCTACAAGAGGTGACCAGAAAAACAAAAACAAATTGTACAATGCAATGTGACAATGTCAAATTAGCTAGCTGTCAATTTACCAATTGAACAGGTCACCTTAGCCATCATCATCGAAACAATTGCCCCCCCCCCCCGAGAGATTTTTCAGGAGCCGCCACTGCACCCATGTTCTAAATAATTTCACCACGGACTGCATTTGCATTTCATGATCAGTTTGCACTTCTTACCTTCCTTCCGTACAAACACTGGAAAAAGATGACGCCCACTGACCACACGTCCACCTTATTGGAGATCTTTGGAGGTTCTTTACCGACTACAAAGCACTCAGGAGGCAGGTACCTGATCAGACGGAGGAAACCAATCATCGCCTTATTTCACATAGTAACCCCGGCCAGCTGGTTACTTGATGCTTCTTAATTTTACTGTTATACATCTTTGACTTTTCTTACCAGTAGGTTCCTGCACCTTGTGACGTCAGATCCATCCCGTCTACGCCGTAGTTGTCGTCATCCATTATTTTGGACAAACCAAAGTCTGTGATCTTTATTTCACCACAGGCGGTGCCATCCACCAACAGGATATTGCCTTGAAAATATCAAATGTCATACCATCTCACTTCAGTTTACTCATTCTGCTGATTCCCAGTTTTAGAAAAACGTTTGTACTCCAGCATGTTATTCACCAAATGCCAGGCTACAGTTAAAGAGCAGAAAATGTGAGTACCTGGCTTGAGGTCATAATGGATGATAGGGGGCTTGATTTCATTCAGGTATCGCAGTGCATTCACAATTTGCATGACAATGGACCGTGCCTCCTTCTCAGACATTAGCTTGTGCTGCTTCAGGTAAAAGTCCAAGTCATTACCTTCGCAGTATTCCAGAACGGTGCAAAACCTATTGAATGTAGAATACAACAGTTAGGTGATACACTACACAACACCACTGAAACAATGACGTGGAATGCCCGAACAGGAACACAATAGGAACTAACGTGTCAGTGTCCAGTGAGAAGTAGTCGTAGAGTTTTACAATTCTGGGATGGTCCAGCTGCTTGTGTATTCGGTATTCTCGACATGCATGCCTGCGAAGGGGAAGGCAATGCTGTTATCACAGATGACGTTACGGGGAGGAGTAAGGTCGTAATTTGAAACGTGACAAATGTAACCTACTTGTGATAGTTCTCCTTTTTCTCCTCTCTCCAGTTCTTGTTGAGTTGGTGGATTTTCACAGCAGCATATCGTTGTTCAATCAAGTCAAAAGCCTATAAAAACCAGACATACAAAAGCTCAGGTTGCCCCTGTCCATATTAATACCGCCTATTAATCTGACATTAATAACCTACCTTGTAAACTTCACTAAAGCCTCCTCTCCCTAGCAGGTGTAGGAGAAGATACCTCTCATTCAATGTGGGATGATCTTTGAATCTTTTTATGAGGAGGAGGGAGGAGGAGGATGGAGGGGGGGGGGGGGGCAGACTTGTTATATAGTACAAATTATAGTTTAAGACAATTACTACTTAAAGCTCAAATCAGTAAATAACTAGCGATTTGTTTGACACATACTTCCATTCGTGACGTACCACAACACTGACACTTGTGATGTATTCAAACGCAATTGATCAATGAGAACGAGATCTGTGGGTGGCATCACAGATGTGACACTAAACGCACTGCCATCTTAATGCTAGTCACCAGAAAGCAAGGCAAGGGAGACACCAGGGGTAAATGATCGATTATCGCATTTCAAACTTCAGCATGTATCCGGCAACAGGTTGTGTGACAAGGTGAGCATATGGCATCACCTGCCAACACGAGGAGGACCTGACCTCAGCAGTGTAGCCCACATTACAGGCAGAGCCAGACTTACTGTGAACTGTCTTCATTATTTATTCTCTTCAGCTCCCGAATGTGAAGGTTGCGTACTCTCTCCAGACGTTCCAGCTCTGCCTGGATCTCAGCTTCTTCCTATAAGTGATTCACATGCACAAATACACAGACGCACATAAGGAATATCAGAGCATTGGCTACAAAGAGGGGGGGGCTCATCAAACTTCACTTGTACTCGGCGGACTAGTTCGATATTATATACTGTATTTATGGTTGACTTGGTAGATATTCTGTAGGGGGGCTGTTTCTGATGGGTTATTCATAGGGCTGGGTATTGGCAAGGACTTTACGATACAAGGTTCACAATACGATTATATCACGATACATTACATATTGCGATATTCCACATAGTAAAAAATAAGTATTTATTTATTTTAGTATATCGCGAAAATAAATATGGCGATATATCGCTGTATCGATATTTTAGCACAGCCCTAGTTATTCATTGAGAAAATAACAAATACTTGAATAAACTTCAGGCTCACTCAATTACGAGAGTGCCACTAAAAAGTACAACAATTGATGGAACATAACTGTTCCATGTATCAACTGTACACAATTTACTTAAAAAATATGACAGGACTCATTCCTACCCTTAACAAAAATAATACAATTGTCTCTGCCTGCTTAAATAACTCATACAAGTTTAAGATTTGCTACTTTCCCCGCTATGTTGAAATGTTTAATTGCTGCCTAAACTTGCTGGACGCTTGTGGCCAACCTTCTTAAGATATCCAAGCCGCAGTTTGAAGATCTCTTCCTGTTCGTGGTACTCGGCTAGCGTCAGCCTTTGGAATAGGGGAGATATGAAAAAGAAATATTAACATTATCCAAGATAGCACCTACACCCTAGGACAATTTGGCTAACCTCCATGGTTACCATTATTTACCTAACAGTATTTTGTAACCGTCCTGTAACGACTAAAAATGTTGTCATCCCTAAATGCAATCATAAGTAACAGTACAGCAAGATAAATAAACTTACTCTTTAAATCAAACATTTTCCTGGGTACTAATCTTTCATCTATGGTTTACACGAGGTGTGAACTCACAGCTGAGGTAGACTGGGTTTTAGAAAGGGATCACTTTCTGCGCCGTTCAGTGCCTTGGTTTTGCGTTGCTTTGGCTCAGAGTTTGTTGTTGGTGCTTGCGAGTTGCTGGAGGATGGGGGTTTCCTCTTGGCTAGGAGTTTTCTCTGCCTCTCAATGTCCTCTCTTTGTTGGTTTATCCATTCCTGTTGTCTGCAGATGAAAAGCACGCAGTATTATTTACAATACTAGGAGTCCCAATTTTTGAAGTATTCAGCCCATGATAACAGAAAAACTGAAACAAGTCAGCAAGACAGTTGGTTCAAAAACCGGTCAAGCTTAATTCTTTTAAATGGTATATTGTGGTATGCAGATACACAAGATGACCCTGCTGCCACCTATAATTTGTCACGTTTGTCACACTCTCTGGTGACAAATTAATTCAAGTTGGAACCACAAATATGTCTGAGCATCTAGTGTCTACTCCGAGATGCCAGTCTCATTGGGCAATAGCTTTCAAACATGTCACTTCTCGTGCACTCCCCTCATTTCAGCCACAAAGTCTAACCAAAGAATCAGAGCTTAAGGATAGATTGCAGCTTTGACAGAAGCAGCCGATTCTCTCCTGATCAATTAGGACTCCAAACATTGACACGTTTATCACAAGACTCACTTGACGAGGTTTTGGAAGGCGTAGCCGTCTGTCCACTGCTCTGTGAAGGACGCGCCATGTCTCACTGTAGTGAAGTGGCCTAAACGCAGCCTATCCTGCATACTCTTCTCTCGACATGCTTGCTTTTCCTGGGTGCTCTGGAGGAGAAGCCCATGACCAGGTATTGTATGTAAACTCCCATCAATAAATTTTTACATACATACACACACACACACACACACACACACACATAAAAATAACCAACCTTCTCTATAAGCAACTTCTTGCTCATGGTGATGCATTTATTCAAGCGTTCCTTGTACTTTTCAAGTAATTTCTGTTGTTCATCTATTTGTCTCCTGAGATCACAGTTTGCCTGTAGAGCAGAAAAACAAACTGGAATCAGCGATATCAGATAATTGCACTCCCGATCCAAGAAATAAAGTTATATGTATAATGCAAAGGCAGGACATAAACATTTTAATCAATGTAAAACAAATTGCCCTAGAAGGTTTTGCCATAATAATACATTACTGGCTAGTTAGCCCATGTATAAAAATAGTCAACAGGGCCCAAATCCTTACCCTTAGTAAGTCATCTATCCTCCCCTCCTTTTTCTCCAGGTCTAGATTCTTATTACTTTCAAGGGCAGCCAATTTCAACCCAGTGAGGTCAGTCTGGAGTGGAAACAGCAGCGCAAGAACTTGTTCAAAAAGCTTGCTCAGCACTGAATACATTAAGAAAGTTTACAAAAAAAATTAAGAAAGAAAACTTTGCAGCTTAGTAATGTTATCAAAAAGAAGATAAAGCAAATTAGCCTTTGGCAGCGGTTTCCAAATTCATCCTAGAACTTTACTTCTTTTAATAGCACATAAAATATAGTGTAAAAATAAATATGATACCTATGAACACAACTGAAAAAAGTAGACCCATTTTGTAAAACTAAATTAAGCGCAATTACAAATGAGTTATCAAAACCTTTAAATCCTCCCGCGAGAGAGAATTTAATAGTCATCAACCTCACCTGGACACATTTGATTGCTACTTGCTTTGGATGCATTATGTGGTCCCCAAAAGACAGACTGGTAGGAGAGGAGCTATTTTGTCTAACCTGCAAAATAAAGAAGGGAAAAACCAACAGCAGCCCTGTGAGAAGACGGCGCTAAAAACCACAAAGAGCAAAGCGCATCATTAGCAGTGCAGCAGGGGTGACTTACAGCAGAGCCCTGAGCAGAGTGGGAATGTGAATTCTGGGGTGAGCGAATCACCTGGGGGAGAACTCTCACAGGACTGGCCCCGTTTCCTCCCTGGAACTGAAAAGAGAGGACAAGTGGCATCACAGCCGGCTACATGGCAACAACATTTACACATGAGGCTGCTTTTAATGCCCCTGTGTTCTTATTGTTGGGACTCGGAAGTAGATCGTCAAAATTTTTTTTTTTACAAAACATTTATGTGGTACTTCCCATCATAAAATGTGTCAAATAGGTAACTTACATCAAAATAATCACTAATTTTGGGTCCTCGCGCAATAGATTTTCCTGTGAGGGTGAAAGCAGAGTTATTTACAAACCCCACACTACTTGGATTCCAGTAATCCAGAAACCAGTGTGAACCAGACTCACCTTGGCTGCTCTCTGACTGATTATCAGGTTTCCGCTTTCGGCCTCTGGATGATTCTGACTGTTTTTTCTCTGGGGTCTAAAAGAGAGACACAGTATAGCCATCACCAATGCATTTATGTAGTGGGGTGTGCATATACTGTATATATTTATTTATAAGTAATTTGGACTCCTTATAAGAGCATCTTTCAAATTTACCGAATAAGCAGGAGAACTGCCCCTTTTCACATCTGAGCCCTAGCAAGAAAGAGAAAGCTTGATAGGGCAAATATAACAAGCTTTCATGCAATAGTCCTGAATACTGTATTCACTGTTCAACATTTCAGAGCAAAGAACAAGTACAAAAGGTCAAATAGAATCTTATTTCAAATCTGAACATCTAGCAAAGATACTGAAGTTACACAACGGCAGGCCAAAGCCTCGTGCAGTTCAGGAAACTGCTGACCAGTGTTGGTCTGACTGGGTGTGTCTGGTGTGTATCATTAGGAGTGTGTGACGTATGGAGTTCATCTGTGTGGATGACATCTGTGCACATTCAGCAGTGGCAGGAGAATCCAAAGAGGCTTTACGATGCCAGCCAACCCCCACCCCCTTCCTTCAAGAGACCCAACATCAGTGACTTATTACAGCAGCCTGGAGGTGAAATACACAAGAGGGCTGCAGGAGTGTGAAAAAAACCATGAAACAAAATAACCCCCCCCCCCCCGGGGCTGGACGTCGTTAACGCAGCTGCCGTGTCACACCTCAACATGAAGTATTAATATCAGCTTTCCACTACCACCCAGACCATAAAAAGAGCGATCACTAAGAAGATGTGCATGTGTTAGCATCAGGGCAGGTATGAAAGCACGCCGAGCACTAGGTCTGAATGAAGACAATGGAAATAAGAATAAAACAAAAACGACATGTACCAACTAGAAACAAGCTTGCTTGCATTAGCATGGCTACCCATCCACTTATAGTTTAGAGTATTTTCCACTGAGAGAAACAATACATTCCCAGACGGGGAATTTACAATGCTTCTCTCATATTTGACACTAATTAATGATCACTCTTTCACATCTCTCCATACCTCTGATTCCTTGTCACTTGAGGATCCCAGGCTTCCAAAACTGTGATTTGAACATTCATTGTTTGTCAAACCCTGAAATAAAGTTCTCAAGTTAAAACTTGAGATATAAGTTTAGGTGATAAAAACATCAGTGCAGAAACAGGAAAAGAGTGCGTCTTTGATTAAGATAATGAGAAAAAGATAAAGAGAAGTTCCAAAAAAGGGAAGTTGATTAAAATGAGTTAAGACACCCTAATCCATGCATAAGCCACAATAAAATAAAAAAGGAGTTTAACTTGGCCAACATAATGCCTTGATCAATGCCGTTATAAGTTAAAGAAGAGTCAAATTGATTGTCCAATTACTGGACATCCCATGATGCGATGTTCTTCAGAGGCACTGTGAAAACTGATGCTAAAGGTGGTGTTAGGATAAGACCTTGTGAGGCACAGAATCAAATTAAAAACAAAATAGCACAAGGCTGTAACAATATTCCTATTGATTCTGTCACACAGACAAGGTCTGGGAAGGGATCGGTTCACTGACTTTGGTTCCACCGCTGGTGCTGCCGGTGGTGCTGCCGCCCGTGCTGCCCCCGACCCCGCCCATAAAGCGTGCCTCCAGCAGCTCCTGTCTCCGGGGGTCCAGGCTGTGCAGCTCCTCCATGGTGCCTGGGAGGATTAGCAACAATTCACAGCATGGGTCCAAACTGTCCAGGCACACAATATACGGGTCAACTAAACAAGTCAAGAGGTGACTTAAGTTGCTCAGTTATAAGACTCTAGAATGTGGGGCCACATCACAATTTAAGGCTTCCCTTTCAAGGAATAAGACAATATTGTGTTTATTACATTGTCTGTAGCTATGGGTGGGGCATATTTTTGACCAATCCTTACTCCTGATAGTATGTGGTGAACTACCAACTACTCTTCACGTTTAAACATAAAAATATTTAAACATTTTTATGTACACCATGTGCTTTAATTATAAAAGGCTACAAGAGTCATGTTTGAGTAGCCTAATTGCTAGGCAATCCTAACAGTTTTTCTCCTTGGGGATATTCAAGCACCGTCCCCAGGTGTCACCGTCACACAAGACTCTGAGGGGGTCTGTTCACTCAGTGCTTACTGACAAAACCTGACCTAGTGAGAGCACCATTTTGAATTCATGCAAGGATAGTCGTGTTCTCAGTCTTCAGTAGATACACTCAAGGGCCAGAGAAATAAAACCAGTGACTGCTAGCGATGTAGCATACTTTTGGTTAACCACATACTGATGGAGGATGACGTCCATGTGCCCTGCATCCATGCTGACACACAGTATGCCCACCAGTCAGCCATTTCACGTTATGCTTTGCATCTATCCACCCACAGCTACAGCAAACGAGATAGGCGAGATCCCCCCTGCTAGAAACAGTTGATGGCAGAACAGGTGACTGGGAAAAGAGATGGGAAAAGCAGCTTGTCTCACCGTGTGAGACTTCTAAGATTAATGCGGCTCCAGCTCATCTGCGAGGCAGAAGTGACACGAGCACAGTGCTGTGGTGCTCTGGGGAGTCCTCGTTGGAACTCCTACGATGAAAGCGGAGCATAGGCTAAAAATCTCTGCTAGCAACGCAATAAAAATGGACTGTCGTCGTAGATAGCAAAAAATACACTTAAAAAAAGTCCAACATTACGACTTCAGAACCACTGGACTGGCCTAATAAGAACACCTTAAATGAAAAACATAATTTCACTTTCTGGATGGTACATTTATGTACAAATGTGACCTTATAGATTCTGTTTGCGGCATTCAAGTTTCACCCTATTATGACTGGGCATTGTCTGGTGTATCCCTTCATGGCACCAGAGTACATATATCTGAATTTCTTTTCCCAAATCTCAAGGCCAAGGCTGTACTAAATAGCCTACTGCAGCTGCCTGCCCAGTCACCTGATGCCAATCTAATTGATTATATGAAATCAAATTTTAAAAACGCGCACAAGTCCACAACGCACTACATTCTGTGGTGTCTCCATGTAGGTGATCGTGCTGCCCTCCAGAGATTGCACACTAGCCCTTAAAGGCTAAACACTATAGCGACAGCAGGTTCTGCGCTGTAAACAGAAATACACTAACAGCACCAGCAGGAGAAAACAAACATTACTTAAAATCACAATCAATTTTTTTTTAAAACAGAAAGCCATTACTTATATAATAAAAGCTAACCATGCAGGGGACACAAAAGTGACAGTCTTTACTCTGGGCCATTCCTTACATGACAGTGACAGGCAGATAGGCCTATTTCAGTGCAACATGGAGTAACTTGAGAAATGTCATGCAACAGGTATGATACAGGAGACTACAGTAAATAGTACTCTACTCATTGACAGTCTTTACACATGTCACAGATTACACAGGACTTTGCCCTGTCTCAGCTTCAATATGGACAATATCGGAACCCATCAGCTATCGGTCTGACGAGACAATTTAGCCTCTGTGGAAAAGAGTCAATATTTCTGGGGTTCCGGTTTAGCCAGCGGATATCCGGGCCAAGACTTCCTCTTCTTTGCGCTACTCATTGTTTACAGTCTGATTAAATACTTGATAGAAAGAATGGAGTTGAGTTGGGCTAATAAACAGATATCTGCATATGAATGCAGATAAATCCGTAAAACAAAAAGCTAAATTGTCATGAGACTGTAGTCGTTTTTTCCGAGATTGCATTTCGGCCAATGTGTTCCGCCTCTGTTGCTCTCCACTGGGCTGTTTACCTGCCCGCTCAAACGTGATTGATTACTCGGACTACAAACGGAAACCAGGACACTACCAATACCAAAATCTTGCGCCGTTGCCTACAGATTCTGCATTCATATGCAGATTATCAGTTTATAGAGATTACTATATGGAGTAAGGATCTATAGACATTCACAGATATAATTTTGTAGGTGAACGATAACAGTGATAACAATTGGCTGTAGCCAATAGTGAAGTAATTTCATACTGGGGGTAGCCTATATGGTAATAAGATACCTGATGACTAAGAGGAAAGCATCGTTACATATCAAGTGTCCAAGTGCAGATACAAACAAACCAAATTTACATTAGAGAATGCACAATCAATTTTTGTAAATTGCCTAATCAGCTGTGCATTTTACCGTTCTTGAAAATACATCGTCTACTTATTAGAAGTAAACAGACAAGGCAGGGCACTGTCGTACTTGTGTTTGACAGTACACCCAACTCCCCAGTTTGCAATAGCACTGCTGCTCTACTGTATAACGATCTTAACACAAGTTGGTAAACCTTTATTTACCTAAAGCAGCAGATGTTGGACCTACATTTTTCTTTTTAAATGGGACCCTAATCAGTAAATATCTTTACAGATGCATGCATCATATCAAAATCCGATATGATATGATGCAATATCTGCAATATCTGCTTTACTTTGGCAAGCAGCGATCATTTCCTTTGTTTCCAGCATGAAGGGGATTCTCCATGCATTCCCAACTATCTATCTATATTTAAGCCCCTGGAGAAGCAAGTGGTTGAACCCTTAGCACTCTTGCTGTGGATGTCATTTTGACTCCATGCTGTTTGGCAGAGAGACCACCTGTTTATGGCAGATACTTGGAAAGTCATTAAAATCTCTCTAGCATAAGCCATGAGATTTTGACCATAAGTGGACCAAATAAGAAAACCCACTATATAGAAGTGTGTTCTGAACATAGCCATGTCAGGTAGCTTACAAGTGTCACTTATGTGAGGCTGTATAAATGGACTTAAGCCAATCAATACATTAAGCCTGAACATTCAAAGAATGCCTCGAAGTGAAAGCTAATAATATTGAAGCCGGTGATACCTATGGAGTTGCTGCCAACTAATGTGTCATATCCGTATTTTATGATCATGTGCTTATGTGTTGATGCGCATGCATGTTGCACAGATCTGACCAGAGAGTAAATCTGTATTCCAAGTGTGTGACTTTACTTTTAAGCAAGAGCATCTTACTTGTCAAAATAAAGCAGTGATTAACAATTGCCAACACAGCAGCACAAAGTGCTCAGAGCGACATCTCAAACATAACCAAAGTGAATTGTTCTTAATTTTTAAGTCTCGCTCGTACTGAAACAGGCAGAGAGAAAAGACAGAGCTACATTGCCAAACGCACCATAGATTATGTTTGCAAGGGAACACTACAATTACGCTAAAGCACTAGGGACTAGATGGAGGCTAGCACCCCAAATCTATAGGTTAGCTAGCTACCAAGCAGCGTTAAAACCCCATCATGAGAATTTTGCAAATTCCAACGCGTGCATGTAATAAATTCATTTCCACAACAAACAATCCAAAACATGCATTAACAGGATGTTCTGTTCAACATGCCCTGCTAGTTATCGTCAAAGCTTAATACCGTTATGCACCAAATTATCTTTACGTTGCTGCACTGGCCTGAACCTAAAAAGACAACCTGCACGGTGTCTTCAGTGCTACTAGCTAGCCAGACAGGCTCCATGGACTTTGGAGCTGACGCGTTACTATAGCTAGCTTGCATATTCGCTACGCTACCTCACCGTTTGAAAGACATTTCCTTTTATCCCCCAAAAAACAACACAACACGAAGACAGACCTTTGCCTCTTACAATATTTCACGATACGTTCTTCCACCGTCACCACTGCGATATTTTGCGGAAAAAACAGTCCGTATCGGGGACGTGGAGAGCTGGGACCAAAGATGGCGTCCCCTCCAAACTAAACTTCCACTACTTTGGACACTCATCAAGCTACTTTTTGTGTCAGTACTGCAGATCACATACTAAATGTCCCCCCACCCCCTTGAAATTACCTGATTGATGCCCAATATGATATGAGCACAGCTGTTGCCATACACTAAACATATATAATTATGCTTTTTCGGACACAAACCTCTTCACACCTCAGCAGTGCGTCCTGGCTCCTGGGCCACCTCCTGTCTTCAAGTGGCATAAAACGTCATGCATCATCGTGTGCAAATTGTTTTTATCGCGATGGTGATGCACTATTGGCAAAATAAAGTTGCACTTTCATAACATCGTTAACGCTTTACCTTTTAGTCGACACAACATGCTTAATCATGGATTTTAAAGTTGAATAAAATATTGCATGTTTGATTTTTATTGACATATAATGACACATCTCAAATAGATGATTAAACAACAGTCCACAGCAATACTCATTTTTTATTTTTATATTTTCCGTTTTTTATGTTGTTGAACAGCAAAGAGGTGAGTATCTAAATGGGAGTTACATGATCGGGTGTTATCAGGTACACGTTATGGTGGTAGAAGTAGTTTCTTGTACTTGCTCTGCATCCAGACCCGGTGCATAACAACTTTCTTTTTTCTGTTCACTTGAAGGCGCCTGTCCTCCAGATTCTGAACTTCCACCAGTCCAGCATGTGAAAATAAACTATGTACCTCATCTGAGAACAAAACAAGAAAACAACAAATATGGTCTCAGAATAGAACTAATGAACTATGTGTAAAAATATAACTGTAAAAAGTAAGTTATCAAAAACCTTTTGTGAAAAAATAAACACAAGTTCCATCTCCACGTGTGTAAAAATTCTCTGATAAGCATCTTCCTGTTGGCAGAAGGACATAATTCAGTGTGAACAGTGTGAAAAGGCATATTGACTATGTGTAATGAATTAGTGAATTTACCTTTCTTAAACCTTAGTTGTGAAAAGTCATGTCTGCCATAATCACGGAAGAGAAATATCCCTCCATGTTTAAGGTATGAAGACAATCGGTTCACGACTCCTTGTATTCTGTCAGTATCAGAAATGTAAAAAAAAAAGTAAGGTAAATCTTATAAGTGGATGCAAGCTGAAGCTTGCTGCTCTATGCAATTTCTTTTATATAGAAATAACAATATAGTATGTAACTACAAAATATAGTTTGTAATTACAAAATAGGCTTACAGGTACAGTACTATGTGCACTAATGATTCTAAGCTTCTAAGTTGAAACACAATATACTTTTTTTATATTCTCAAACAGAGCCCTGCTACCACCCTGCATCTAGGCTATAAGAACTATACACACATTGTCTAAAAATACTGTGTAAATCCAATGTATTGATTTCGCAATAAATTGTGGATATTCAAATCAGTCAAATGAATATAGTGAAACTGTATTTTGACTCAAAGCTGGGGTTGGTGATGACATTTAGACAAAGCCAGAGGAGGTGGGGGTACACAGACAGTGCAAAGAGGTTTGGAAGCAGAGGGGGTAGGAGTGTTGACAGGTGACAAATTACATCAGGTTGCCCTGTTTTTGTCTTCTAACCTTCACCTACCGTTCCGGATGAATGGAAGAAAGGACAAAGACCGCCAGGATTACATCCAGACTCTGAGGAGGGAAGGGAAAGGAGGCCATCTCCTTACAAATATCATGGACGAAGGCATGACACAAAGAGTTCTCATAGTCTGGGTGGTCCTATGCAAGACAAAAAACGGGTTGGTTGTAATTTAAGCAAACTCTACCGCTGTCAGGATAGCACTATAAAATTCCAAAAATGTAAATATACTTATAACTGTGTATTTAAATGAGCAATGCTGACACCATATTACCATTAATGATGAGGATAAACTAAACGGCATAAAACCTGAATTGGGTAATTGATCTTTTCACTTTTAGATGTATTCCTGGTAATTCTGGTAACTTGTAATCATAAATTTCATCATTTCATGTTTGTATTAATGTAAGGGTTAATGATAATATGATCGTTTTTAGAAATTGTTGAAATACAGAGGTAAAAGATCAGAGACCAGTTATATAAAAATCCTTACCTTGACCAACTGAATGGCATGAGAGGAAAAATCACAACAGTATAAGAATGCAGCTGTATCCCTGTAAAATTGAACAAAAATAATCTCTAATTCATTAAATGCACATTTAACCATGATAATTAGATCAAATTAGTCTCACTTATAATAAACATTAATGATGGGCCCAAAAAACCCTAAGTTCTACAATAAAATTTAACATTCTCAGAGATCAGTAGACCTATTTTATCTATTCTTTCCTTAAAAAGGGGTTTATGAAAAGTATGCCATATATGCATTGACTGACTGCTCAGCAAATGAAATACATTAAATTTAGAATGAATTAATGAAATAAATAAAGAGGGAATAAAAAGAAGTATAAAACTACATTATTGTTACATAAGATTATTAATGGCAGTATTAATTATTAAAAGGTATAATCCTTGATTTTATTATAGTGCCCACAGAACCACAAATTACCTCCCCAGCTCACTGTTTATATTTGAAACACAACTGTGGCGGTGAATATTTGAGCCGATGTTCTTTTCCGCATGTGCTTTAGGAATTTCACACCAAAACTAACGCACAACCACCCGTTCAAGTGCAATTACGGGCACAAACCAAAGGAGTGTTCCTTTAAAAGAAGACTTATCACAATAAATCAGTTTTGTACATGTCACTTAAATACTTACTAATACTTACTTTATTGACTTAAGAATGGGAAACACACTGTTACCCACCCCACACCCAACCTGAAAAGAGAAATGTTTAGTTTATAGTTTTGTTGAAACCAAGCCAAAGACCTAAAAGGACTGTAAACACAG
Organism: Percopsis transmontana; assembly: GCA_025447815.1. Classification (NCBI taxonomy): domain Eukaryota; kingdom Metazoa; phylum Chordata; class Actinopteri; order Percopsiformes; family Percopsidae; genus Percopsis; species Percopsis transmontana. The sequence continues at coordinate 23,802 of JAOEHI010001829.1, forward strand.
TAAAGAAAGTGTCAATATATATTGGGTGATTTGATCGCTTGGACTGCTGACTTGATATGTGTATACACACACCCTGGGAATACAAGGAACATATATAACATACTGTGTGTGATTACAACATCACAAACTGCAATAGCAATTGCAGCACAGGACTACCTTCCTTCAACCTGAGAAGGGTTCTAAATCAGCAACTTATCTGACACACCGGTCTTTCTTCACAGTCCCTTTAAACGCATACTTTATATGGCAATGGGCCATTTACAATGACTTGCATTACTAATCAAACTCAAGGCAAATCATGCTGAAAATATTAAACACCTCTAAAATCCTGAAAGCTGCATGATGTCCAGGAAAAGGAGTAGCATGGGTGGCAGATTCTCCATTTGCTACCATCTTTCCATTATAGGAAGCCTGGCATTTTGTAACGTCATAATTTTTTATCTGGTTAGTGGGACTGTAGGGTTCGTGGAGACCACTCTCTGTGACGCTGGCAGAACGATCTACAGCAATGTTTTTAGGCTCCAGAGGAAGGAGTTCTGGGAATTCTTGAAACAGCCATTTCCGATCCTTGAAGAACTTGTCCTGGTGCACTTCATAAAAGTTGTCCCAGAATTTGCAAGCTTCTGTGTCAAATTGACCTTAGGGGAGGGAATTTGAAAAAGTTATTATTTGTTGTCACGCAACCTTGATCAACGTTATCTTGGCAACATCATTTATTGCTTGCCTTGTTCTTGTAAAGGAATCTGTACATGGGAATTTTCATCCACCTTTTGACATGCATTTTCTTTCTCCTCATCAGTCCACTGCACATGATCCCTAGAGCATAATGATTTTCATTTTGCAGTGTACAAAGTGTACAAATCTATATTCATGGACTCACAATAAAAAATAAAAATGACAATGATTTTATGGGAGGAATATATACATTAAACCATTTACCACATGTTGTGCTTGAAGATGTCCTGAGGATTGGTCAGAATTCTTGCTCCCAGAGGAGCAGAGGGTCTTCCTTCAGTACAATTTTGTCTTGCACAGAATTTCCGAAAAGCTTTAGCCACCAGGGCCTGAGAGAGACTCCTTAATTTATGCATGTACTGTAAAGGGGTATTGGGAGAAATATCAGGAAAAAAATTAGTTCAAACAATCTCATACAGACCTAGTCATATATTGTACAGTATTAAATACCGTTTCACCTCCACAGAGAGAAGTAGCTATTTCACCTTACACGGATGTAACGAAATGCAGCCGGAAATGGGTCGCTACGGTACGGGTACTACCGATACTCCAGCAGCAGGGGACAGCTAACGTTTATAAACGATACAGCGGTAAATATACATCGACATTATTCGATTTATTATGTAGATATTGACACTTTTTTAAATCCTCAAAAGTTATTCGACTTATGGGCATCATACATTTGTGAGCTAGCATACCGGTAGCGAAGTTGATAGCTAGATAGCTAGATAAGTCTAAACTCACTGAAAACTATTGGAAGAAACGGTATGGTGCAAGGATGGAAGCTCTTTAAATGCTGTAAAGTTTCAATGTTTCTATCAAAATTGCTATTATTACCTGCTTTTTTGTTGTGCTTGTCACCCGAAAGTCACGCCAATGTCTTAAGCACACCTCGTGTACACACTGCCCCCTAGCGATGGCCCATCAGCGGAGAAAAATAAATACTACTGAACTGTTAGACTTGAGGACCAGAGGTATCTCCGATGCTGGAGTATTAACAAGTAAAAATTTGAAGATTCTTAGGACGCGGGTTCTCCAGGTAAATTATAGTTATGTTTTAATATGTCATTTAATTACCTTCGAAATGTTAAGACCACTTTCCCCCTTTTGTAGGACAACACCAATTTCATTAAAGTCTGGACAAAGACCTCAAAATCAGCAATCTCATACGAGTGTGGAAAAATATACTTTGAGAATTATCAGAGTTGCTACAGTTGGTAGGTATTTTTTTCTTGTAGGGTAGACTATAATATCTTAAGCTTTTATGCTAAGCACTGGGATAGATATAATGCTTGTTTGTTTATTTTGTGACTTTTCTTGCCCTTTTTAGTGCAAATACAGATCCTCAACTTTTGTATAACTTGCCTAAGCGTTCTAAAGTGGAGAAAATAGAAGATGCATTACTATGTCGGAGTCCACTGGTAAGGAGGGCTGAATGCACTGGATGCAGAAATTCAAACTAGAAACATCACTAATAATGAACTAGTCATAACTAATTACTTACTTAACTAACGAATTTGAACTTGTGTATTTTTTTTAACAGGACAAAACATTACCCACTCCTTCTGATCATAAACCTTGCCTATTGGCTCTGACAGCCAATAATTGGTTGTATCGTCTTTCAGCTGAAACGGGAAAGGAACTCCAGAAGGTTTACCTCTCTCCACATCACAAATTCAGGTATCTTCACCTTACTGATCATGATGTTATCATCCATTATTATTTTCCCATCTAGCACAAATAACTATGATCCTATAGCTGTGATGATGTTATTTGTTCTTTTATTTAAATATGCACCTTTCTGTTTATGCTTCTGTTTTTGGCAGGTACCTTGGCTGGGATGTCCCTCAGCAGACTTTTTATATCAAGTCCATTCAAAACAAAGGCACACCTTTAGCCCGACAGGTAACGGACAGAATGTTTAATCTTTCGCATTAGTCTGTTTGTCTATATAATATTTGAATATAACTGACAATTTAAACTACATTGTCTTTGTTGTTTTTATTTCAAAGGCAGGCATCAATCAGAATACACTAATGTACCTGGCCATCTTTCACGTTTTCCCTTTGCAAGTTGTGGCAGTTCTGGAGATCAACAAAATGGTATTCAAAATTGTTTGTGATCTTATGCCTAGACTTTTCTTTTCTTGCTAGACCTATTCAAAGTAAATCTTTATCCTTTTCAGGTTTTTGGGAACAGTGTTACTGATGTTGTTATGTCTCAAGGTGTCCTTGCTGTCTCACACAGCACCAAGTCAGTGAAGTTTTACAGCTTTGAACACATTGTAAATAAGGTACATATTATCAAATCGCATATCTGCTTACAATGGCATTTTGTTACTTTTACTTTTAATGACAGATTAAAAGGATAGAATAAAATTGCCATGCTACTAGAATTTTTAATTCCATTCTACTTTTCATTCGTTATTTACAGCTTCTTAAAGGGATGTTGAACTTTTTTTAAACCCTTGATTCTGTAGCTTACTTATCTTAATATTAATTCGGCATGAACTAATCCCTTGTTTGTGGTACATGACCGCAAATTATCTATTTTTCCATTCTCCACTGACTTCTGGTGTATCTCATACTTCAAACGTGTCTGCAAAGCTGATCACTGTCTATACTGGTAGTATGTATAGAAATATAACAAAGGAAATGTTAATAAAGTTGCACATAGAATAATGGGTTTTTGTGTGTTGCCACTGAATCATCTTCTTCATTCTCTATCATTTGCGGTTCTTGGTTAGTTTGGATTTCAGACAGTCCCACAACGCGTCGTGGATCATTTAGAAGCATGTTTTGAAAAAGCAGTCAATGGAGGATGGAAAAAGAACTGTTGGTTTACAGTCTAGCATGTACTGTTCATGCCGAACGTCAGCGGAAGGGCTAAATATTGTGGTAAGGAAGCTACAGAGTCACAGGTTTAATAAAGCTCAATAGTTTTTTTGGAATCTCGCAACTCTGTTTTATAATTTCATCTTTATATCCTCTTTATGTCCAGTACATGACAACAAAATTGGCATTAGGCGTGCAAAGTTCTTCTCATAAGGGCAACACCGTGGGAGAAGTTCCTTTTGGTATCCCTGTGAATATCAACTTCAAGGGTAGGAAAGTTATTCTTCAGTCAGTCCTGATAGACACTACATTTTTTTGTTTATAGCCAATGCTGTTGCCTATGTGAAGAAATACTACTCCAAGGTACACACCTGATGGTGTAATACTTATTCCACAGATTGCCCTCCAGTGCTTTTTGAAGTGTCGTGCTCTGATAACAGTGTACAGATCGGAGGCTACCCATGGCACTACATATATACACCTCCTAATAAGAAACACAAGGGCACTCATCACATCTGTTCACTGGGGGACAGAACTCTGGTATGTTACTTGAGTCATTTGATGTTAATGTCCATAAAGCAAAAGCTCCTGTAGACTGTTGTGTGGCAGTGTGTTACTCTGCATTGGCCTTGGAGCCTTTTGAACGTGGCCGTTTAAGGACCACAGATGTTATAGAAAGCCATTGTCTTCAACTGTTGGACAATTCAGGGCTGCAACAATATGCTGTCCAATTTCAAGCCCTATAAAAAGGTTAAGCTGATTTAAATAAATCCCAATGTCACCTGTTCGGAGCAGCTGTTTGTTCTATTTGCTGATCAATATGATGTATATTATACATTCATAATTATTAACACAAGAGAAAATGGTTTACACCTAATTGAATGAAGATTTTACTTGATTGGTTTAGTTCTTTATAATATGAAATATAAGAATGTATGAATAAACTAGGGCTCCTAGGTAGTGTGGAAAAATTAAATTGCAATGTAGCCTACTGAAATGTCCATACCACAATTTCACTATTGTGATTTCAATGATACCCAAAGCTTGACATTTGTGTGTAGTGTTAGTTAGTGTAGCATTTATAAATGTATCTTATTTTTGCAACTGTGTTTGTAACATTAGGCTACCAATGGAGTACAAGCTATGAACTGCTGTTGTCTAGAGAGTGATTGGATCTACTTCCACCCTGATGACTCTGGAAGAATCATTCATTTTGGGCCTAGCACTATAAAGTGAGTACCATGGGTTCTCACTGGGCTAACTATTTCAGAGAATATACTGTATTAGAAATAGTTATTTATCTCATAATTAGGGTTGGTAAATATGGCCAAAACAGTAGAAGTAAATGTATATCACAGTAACAGTATATATCGCAGTATAGTGTTTTAAATGAGTTTATCTATAAAATAACCATTTTAATGCATATTTTTGTCAAATCCACTTAATTACATATGCGGCTCTGCAACACCAGACGGGGGCTGCCCCAAAGATTGCCTAAATCTTATAAAGGAATGATTCAATGTGCCATGGTATAAATGATATAACAAAATCTCTACCTGTAAGTTGAGTTAGTCACACAATATATATGATCATATTGCCCACTACTACTCTTAATATTGTTGTTTTTTCCCCCCAAGTGTGCTAAAAATGCTTAATGAGCTGAAAAGTGGTTTGCCATCTAAAATAGTTGAGGATTTCTCCATCACTGCTCACCGTGACAACAATGTGAGTGTAATGCCTTTTGTTTTAAGTATTCTACATGCAGTATAGACATATATAGACATTGTAGTTAAAAAATAATATTCAAATCTGAGCCATGCTTGTGTATTTAATGAGGTATTGCATTGACTCTGTTGTATTGGTTGTAGAAGACACACACTACTGTTTTGTTCATAACTTTAGAAAATTGCCAATTCCTGGTTTACATTTCATGTAGGCTGCCTCCCAAGTCACTGTCACCTCCTCAGGTCGTACTGTGAAGAGAATATTACATCAGCTTGATGATGACCCAGAGAAAGAGGTAACCAAATCATTAAAGTTCAATTGAATGACCCAAAAAAATCACAGATTGCTTCATTATTTTTGTGTGTAAATTGTTTAATCTAATTTAATTATATGTTCTGGGGTTACTCTCAGGTCAAAGAACCATCATATATCCATTGAAAAAGGTCATTTTTAAATTCACAGACATTCCGCATGGTGGAATTTGAGGATGAGCTGGACCTCCTGGCAGTGCTGGTAACTGATAACGAGGAAGGGGAAGGAAGTGCTCATGTTAGACTCCATGACAACAAGAGTGGGGCGTTACTCAAGAGGGTTCCTCTTTTGGAAACTTGGGATGAGGTGAGTTGATATGGCATAGGAAAGATATAGCTGAAATGTGGATATATTTGCAATCTGGCTTTTAATTACCAATATGTTCTGCTTGTCTGTATTTTGCTTTTATTTTCTTGTGTTAATGTTTTTATTCAGCCTTTTAGGGGCTTTGAGCTACACTTGTATGAAATTTGCTTTATAAATCAAAACATTTATAATTTCAGACCTACCGACACGAGATTTTCTTTGACAAAGATACCATTGTTCATATTGAACAGAAGAACAATACCTTCTGCTGCCATGTCTACAAACTCCAGGCCAACAGGGAAAAGTTATGATTTAAGTGATAAGTGGACTTCACCCAATGCATCTGCTGGGAAAAACAACGTGTTAAAATAGGAATCTAGTTTTACTTTGATTCAGGAACTGTTTCGGTGTTTTCTTTTTTTCACAGTTTTACAGTGAGATTTTTGGAACCATTCTATGTCATGGTACTGGTACAGTCAATTTAGGCTACTATTTTTTTTAATATGTGACTTTTATATTACAAATAAAAATCCGATTTTAGTTATATTGTCTTTCTTTCAAGTGATTTATTCACGGTTTTCACTCATTTGCACTGTAGACCTTGTTGATGATAAGATTTGTGGGGCCTATTTCACTGTCTAGACGTATTTTTTTATGTAAAGCAGAACCTACTGAAATAATGATGCTATAATTATTAATCTTTCCATTTTATAATGTTGCAGTTTTTCACAAGAGCTTTATTAATATAACAGTTAGGCAACAACACGCAGTAACGAAGAGTAACGCAGTAACACATAATATGTAGGCCTATTGCATACTACGTGGCTCTTACGGGTTTTCATAACTTCTGTGTCACATGATCAGGTTCCGTCCCCTCTTGAAATGTTTTTAGTTTGAAAGGGGTCCGATGTTGGTCCAACCCTTAAGCCACTTCTTACTGTGGGGAGTCTTCGTTCTTCCCATTTACATTTACAGCATTTAGCAGACGCTTTTATCTAAAGCGACCTAAAATAAGTTATTGTTGACATCCAGACCCAGTGATTGCAATGGAGAAATACAAGCAATTCGTATTGGCTCTCTTGGCATCTGTTTTTGTCGGTTTTGCCTCCATCATATTTGTGCTGATATGGGTACTCCACTTTAAGGAAGGGTTGGCATGGAATGGAGGACTTGCTGAATTCAATTGGCATCCCGTTTTAATCGTTAGTGGATTCATTTTTTTGCAAGGAATTGGTAAGGTAATCCTTTATAATTGTTGTAAGACTAAAGGTTGTTAATTATTTGAACGTGGTTTATCCTACAAGAATCAGAAACGAATGGGACGCGGGAAGTAGCGGTGTTGTGGGTGCTGTATGACCCCTGATTGGTTAGATGGGTTCTAAACTAATGCAAGTCGTTAAAAAAAAATCGTTTCATAAAAAACTTTTATTTTAGTAGCATTTTTAACCCTGTTACCTTACCTGTTTAAACATCTCAAACTTAGGTAGTTGATATTCATTGGACATACATACATGTGGAAATACATGTGGAAAATGTATAAACATTATGGCAAAAAAAAAAACCTTACATAGCCTATTAATTGAGGAATGCTTATCAGAACATTGAAGACCTCACATTAGGCCTAAGTCATGTGGTGTCTTTAAACTGTGCCTCATTGTTTTTTCAACAATTTCTCATATATTGCACTGATTTTTTTTCTTTCTTTTAGCTATTATTGTGTACAGGCTCCCATGGACATGGACTTGCAGCAAACTAAGGATTAAGTTTATCCATGCAGGCCTAAACCTATTGGCCTTCATGTTTGCTGTTGCATCCTTTGTAGCAGTATTTGACTTTCACAATACTGCAAAAATCCCCAATATGTATAGCCTGCATAGCTGGGTGGGACTCTCAGCTTTAATTTTATATGCTTTACAGGTAAATTCACTTGGATTTTTCATAGCATATACTTATAAGGAAATTAAGTCTTGGATTTTTTACAACACTTCACAGATGTTTATAAAGCTGTTTGTGCCTAACCACAGAGGAATTATGGGACATCCTATTTGAAAAATCAAATTCTTGAAAATAGAAATTATACCACCAGTGTAGAAAAAAATTGCAAACAAAACACCTCAGCGTATGCTTGTGCATATCTGTCTAATACATGTTTTGCCTCTTCCACGAGCAGCTCGTTTTAGGATTAGGGTTATACCTAATACCCATTGCACCTGTATCCTTGAGAGCAGCCTTTATGCCCCTGCATGTCTACAGTGGTCTGTTCATCTTTGCCAGCGTTATAGCCACTGCCCTTATGGGCATCACAGAGAAACTGATTTTTGGCCTGTAAGTATGAAAAAAGACAGCAATTGTAACATTTAAATATTATGTATTGATGCTTATGTATATACATCTCAACTTCCTCTTTAAGGCAAGACCCAAAATATAAGGACTCTCCCCCCGAGGCAACATTTGTGAATGTTCTGGGAATTCTCATTGTTGTGTTTGGGGCTTCAGTCCTCTGGATTGCCACTCGAAAGTCTTGGAAGCGCCCAAGTGAGCAGGTCTTGCCATCTCTGCATTCCAATGTGGGAGGTGACGTGAACACCAAAGTCAGTCCAGCCCTGTCTGAGCACTCTAGACGAGTTGATACAGAGGCCATTGAGGATATCAGAAGGAGGAGTAATAAATCGGACGAGTTGGATGTGGTTAACTAATGCATTAGAATTGATTCACTGCTAATTCTGTGTTCAATTGTATACATCTGACCAATCCTACTGTGCCTAACCATAAGTGTAGGATTATAAATAGCAGTTTAAATTTTTTCTGAAACTAATGATATATATATTTTTTTGCAGTGACCTTGTTTACTCTAAGCTACTGTTAAATAGGCCTAACTGAACTGGTTTAATTCATTAATATATATCTTAATATGATGTTGTCGAAAGGCATTACTACTCTGTTTTGTGTATTCTGATGCCAGTGTTTTTGAAAATATAGCCTATAGCCTAATTTATGATTTACAATAAAATTACAAGTTACATTACAAGTATTAATTTCGTCACTCTCAAAAAGGTAAATTTATTTGTATCAACCACAGTAGCCATCCCATTCTGCCCAAATCTTATATAAACATTCTCAGAGCCTGACTTTCTCTATACTGTCATAGCAGCAGTAAAGGCACCAGTGCAGTGCACTCAAAATATTATGATTGTCTCTTCTCAGCATCTGTAGCCAGCCACACAATTGGTATCAGTGGTTCAGCATAAGGAATTGCCTTTAATTTGCAAGCTACGTCCAAGGTTTGCAGACCCTATCCATAAACTCGGGTAAACTTGTAAAATAATGTTATATTGATTTGTTGCTATGGTACATTTAATTTGCTAACGGTGGTGTAGAAATTCATGAACCAAGAAACTGTTGTAGCCTAGCTTACCGGTAGCTACCGCGTCTTCGGTAAATAGTTTAATGTTAATTTGGACCAGTTATTCTAGTATAACCTAAAAGTACGTGTTCATTATTATTAAGTTATGACATATTATGGTTAGTAAAATGTCATAACTAGCTATATTGCATAGAACTGAAATTTTTTAGGCCCGCATAGCCTGGTTAGCTAAGTTAGCTAGTAGTTCAGTCACAACAGTGAAGTAAAGCAGGGCTTTTTAGCCGTTTTTTCTATTGTCTACCGTACAACTATTTATTATATTAACTAGTTTAGCAGTTTGCGAGTTTAGCTATCAAAAACCAGAACTGTCTGTAATCTATTTAAATTTCAGATCCACAAGCTACAGGGTGGGGTTCCTGGCTAGCATGCAGGGTTTCTTCCTAGCATTAGCACATTTCATACAATCTAATAAAATCCGTAACTTTATGCATTGCAGTTGTGTATTAAAGCAGCTCACACCAATACCAGCGATACTGTGACCACGTTATAGTTTTTATAGTTATAGTTTTTATCTGGTTTGCTATAATAGCTAACTGGTTATGCTAGTACAGTGCTTGTCACATCGATCGACCGATGCGCTGTAGCATCAGCTGTCAAGTTATGCTTGGCGTGTAATAACTTCTTGTTGACATTCTTGTAATAAATCTTTCCCCCAATTTGTTGCAGTGTTCTCCAGACTGTTTATCTTTAAAACTGGTGCTGGTAGTATCAGGGTATATAATTTGAATGTATTGTTTGTATTCAGTTTTGACATCATGTCAGACAAAAGTGAACTGAAAGCAGAGCTTGAAAGGAAGAAACAACGACTGGCACAGATCAGAGAAGAGAAAAAGAAAAAGGAAGAGGAGCGAAAGAAGAAAGAGGTATGCTATAGCGCCAGTCAATCATTCCCATGATTTGTGAGTGTTTCTCATTTGTATACAAAGTGATGCAGCTCCATGGACAAACAAAGCAGTAACCATACATCCCAGAAAATGTAGTTATTATATTATATTCTAGTTTTTTTTAATAAGCAGAAAAAATAAAATGATAGACTTGTTCCCAGGCTGACCAGAAGAAAGATGCAACTCCTCCTCAAGATGACTCTGACCTGGATAAAAAGAGGCGTGAAGCTGACGCCCTGCTGCAGAGTATGGGCATAACCCCAGATATGCCTGTTGGTAAGTTAAATGCTTTCGTCCTAGTGCACAAACCACTTCCCTATCTCGTCATGAAGTCATCCTGCTGAGGTTCGCCATTAATTAACCTTTAGACTTTTTAATATACGCCCGTAACTTCTGTACCCCAGTATGAAATTCCTAATACGTAGTGACTGCACCACCATTGCTGTGTTGAGTATTACAATTACATAAGCTCGGGTGTCCCTGAGCAAGACGCCATAACCCTAACTGCTCCCGATGTGTTGGATGGAGCCTTGCATGGTAGACACCACACACACACCATTGGTGTGTGTGTGAATGGGTGAATGTGAGGCAATGATGTACAGCACTTTGGGTGGCCTGTGGCTTACAAAAAAGCGCTATATAAATGCAGACCATTTACCATAAGCTCTGTGTGCTGACAACAATCGACATTCAGCTGCCAGATCCCCTTACCATGCATTTCCAACTGGTTTTCAGGTTCAGTGCTCTAGATTCAATACAGTTTGACCAGTATCTGGTCTGAATCAAAGTCACTCGTAGGGTTTACTTTGTCTCACAAATGAGTCAGAGGCAGTAAATTGCGTCTGGGCTAAATCCACATTCTGCCACAGAACAATTGAGCTGTGTTTTAAATGTAATATCTCATTGCCAACAGCAGGTGGCAGAAGAGATCCATGAGGATGATGCCCTAAGAGCCACAGAAAGCTGGGTGACACCAGTGGGTTGTAAAATCTAGGATTTAGAGAGTTAATTGAGGGATTGGGAGGGAATATATATATGTTTCCTCTTTTTTTTTTTTTTTACATTTACTTCCTTGTGTTTTTAATGTCTACGACAACAAGGTCAGTGCTATTTCAACAAAAAAGGTCACCTTCAAAATTTGTTTTTAGAATATTGTCATTGAACTACAACCTTTTCATGTATACTATTAACTACACTACAGCCAAGCCTTTGTAGATATTAACAGATGATTCCTGCTCTATTTCTCTCAATATCTAGCACCTCCTCCCATGTCTCCAACCTCCAAATCTGTGGGAACACCAAGCGAGGCAGGGAGCCAAGACTCTGATGGTGCTGTCGGTTCCAGGTGCGCACGCGCACGCGCACACACACACACACACACACCCACCTACCTACCTACCTACCTACCTACCTATCAGCATAATATTTTAAATCGCAATTTTCCTATTTTCCTTTCCTGCAACAATGAGCCTTTATCTGCTAAGCACTGCATAGTGTTGTGCTGCTGTAAGTGTGAAGGTGATGCCAAGGTCTTATTTGTTATTGTGACCCAAATACAGGGCCACCTTATGACTGTGTTGGTTTAATTACATTTATAAGGTCTCTGTCAGACTTTACGTCTAGTAAAGTACCTACATACTATATGTTTTCAGTCATTCCTATGCCACGTTCATGACATCACAGGCAATATTTAGCTATTCAAATCACTCTCATAGGGAACAGTTAATCACTTTTCCTGAAGCGCATGTTGTTCTGAAACGCAGACCTACACTACGAGGGCATAAGAATGTTTAATGCATCAGCACAGTAACAGTAACATGCTAAAGCTACGAAGTTTTATAGTGCTACTGTGACTGATAACCAGTTTATGCCAACGGTGTGCATGTTTATTTAATTTGTGTGCCATTGGCTTTGGAGAATCCTAAATGAATAATAAAACAGCAGGGCCCGGTGATGCCTGGGGGACTTCTTAACCCCTAATTAGAGCCCCTTTCCTGGGCTGAAACTCAAGCTCCCCCAGTGTCCTATCAGACCCAGGGAGCTCTTCCCCCTACGTGTTGACTCATTTCCCTCACCAGCATGGCTATTTCCTACGCACATGGAGGTCATGTTTTCTCCCTGAGGGTTTTCTCTCTTCTATGTCTACACAACACTCACAGCCTTTGGTGTGACACAGTTCCGCTTGTATCAGCTCCTCGGGCTGCACATTACACCCTATGCTATCCTACGTGGTGTGTCCATGCATTTTAATCAGATACACTCCTCCTCTGGGAGTGTGCTTTTGATATGAAATAGTAAAATCAAAACATGAGTCTTGATGATGGCAAATATATTTGCTTAGACGTGTTCTTTTGAATTTCTTCTCCAATCAGCATGTTGTGTGCCTAAATTCTGACACATTTCCTCTCCTGATTTTTGCCTGCCTGTCTCTCTGACTAATGCCACCTTGTTGCTGTGACACTAACCAGGACTCTGCATTGGGATTCTGACCCGTCCACACTTCAGCTTCACTCTGACTCTGAGCTGGGGTACTGGACACTCTCTTCTCTCCTTTCCTGGTCATTTCTCCTTCTCTCAAGAAGTATTGCATGCTTACCTGCCTTTAACAGTTGTCATTTACAGCAGTTAAAGAAATGTACGATCCAGCCAAGCATGCATGAATGTGTCAGACAAAATATTTAATTGACATTGGTAGTTGGGGCAAATATCCTGCCTGTCTCCTGGAAAACATTTACTTACTTCATTCAGCATGTTTGCCCAGATGTGTTTTTGCAAGAGGGTGAGTCCGTTACAATGTTTACATTTGTATTTTAGACACTTAGCTGATCTTAGAATGGTGCCTGTATCAGCACTGGTCTCTATGTATTCAGTGTCCTTTTAAAAAAATAAAATAAAATACTTGTCCTCTAGTTACCCCGAGCTATGCAATGTTTTGAGTTGTGCTCCACTTTTAGGCGTGGACCTCTAAAGCTCGGAATGACCAAGATCACCCAGGTGGACTTTCCTCCACGTGAGACCGTGTTGTACACTAAAGAGACCCAGACACCTGTTATGACGCAGCAAAAAGAAGGTGATTCTTTTTGTAACTGTCTTTTTAATGAAAGGTCTTTTTTTATCTTTGAAGAACCTCAGGTTATCCTGCTGTATCTGTATCACTATTTTTGAGATGGACTTGTTGGCTGATGATGCTATACATTTGTGTACTGTGGCCTTGTCATCAGATGATCGGCTACCTTGTACAGTCCCACAAGTGGGTACAGGAAGTGTAATCTTAAGCTTTGAGAAGAGAGGAAAATTTCAGTGGCCCAGAAAAGGAAAAAATAAATGTAAAAAAATTAAGACATTCAGTTCACACACAAGTAGGGTTGGGTACCGTTCACATTTGAACTGATACCGGTACTGGTACCTAACCTTTTTTCGGTAGTGCCAAAAGTCCGTAAAAAAAAAATGCTGTGCTTGTGAATTGAGGTTTGTGCTCGCAAATGTGTAATTTCATTTCGTAAGCTTGTATCGTGATTCTCAAGTATGTAATTGTCAAGTTTCTATCATGATGTGTGATAAAACCCAAATGGTCCCAAATGTTTTAATACATTTTGCAAGCATAGTGGATTTTACATGCCATGAATCAAGCTTGTTAAATGAAATTTCTAATTTGCGAATCGTCACTTACAACCACAAACCTCAATGCACGAGGACAACATTCAAAACACAAGCTTACGGAGTTTTGGCACTATTCTTATTGCCATTGCTGTGTTGAACATTGAACAAGATGCAGAGGTGAGGTAATCTCATTCTCATAGTCTCTCTCTGTCAGGTACCAAAATGTACATGAATCGGTACTCTGTAGTACTGACGTGATTCGGTCTATACCCTTTTTAAAAATACAGAGTTCAGTACCCAACCCAGCGCAAGTCTTTACTCTCTGAACTCCACATCCAGCTCTACACCAATAGGGCCATGGTGTAATGAGAAGGTCAATACCAGGAAGATGAGGTTCTGGGGGAAGACACAAAAGCGCAGTGTGTAGCACGTCTGCCTACTGCATCGGAAGCATGTCAATATGCATATATGTGGGTTGATCTTTCATGCGCTTGTCGACGGCCCTCTAAAATCTGTAATTCTTAGGTTGTGACGCCCTTTGCAATTCTTTAATAGCATAAATGTATATAAAAACCATGACCACCATTTTAAAAATGCACATATTATCAAAACTAACACTAGATTAATATTTAAAAAAAAAAAAAAAATTGTAACATTACCTTTTTCTGTATTTTATTATTATTTTTTTTTCTTGTTTAATTTTGAGATTTTGTATCTTCCACCACCAAATGATCCCACATCCCACTGGGGGGGTCCTTGCTCCACTTTGAGAACCACTGGTCTAACGAGAATATTTGGGCTGCTAACATCCACATGGTGAACACATGTGCCATAAGCTGTGCAATATTTGTGGCTGTCACTTCTCAGTTGCTTCATGTAATGCCAAGGAGAGGGTAATGCATAATGGAGTGAAATCCAGAGAGTTGCTTCTGTGCATGCACTCTATTGGCAGGGTACTTGCTGCAGCTAGTTACAACTGCTACTTTGAGAGTTAATTTTGATACGCTATTCATCTTTTTGAAGGAGAAATTCTCCTTTCACTTTCCTTCCCCACTCACACCCCTTATGGGGAAGGTCATCCCATTGGGCCCGGTGCAAACCAGCGCCCCTAGAGCTAGAAGGTTCCAAGGTCGGTAGGTTTAGCGCGCCACTCCCTGCGCTGAGGAAACATGGGACCTGTGAACCCGTGTCTTCAGGTGAAGGACAGTTTTTACACTCACTCCACTTCTCTGCTACTTTCCTGGACTTTTCATTTCTCCGCTTATTTTTATGACGCCCAGATTACACATTTCTTTAGTTGCACGTGGACCCATTTGTGAGTCTTAACAAGGCACAGAGACGGGGCCCTTGTCAAGTCATTACTCTCCGTGGAAAACCAGCTGGTTGACGTCCAGCATCGGTCTGCAGCGGCCAGCCGAGCGAGGGAGAAGAAATTGTGCGATTTCGTGGAAAACTATCAGCGGAGCAACTGAAGGATGAAGAGCGCACCTTTTCTGAGCTGGGAGGCACGTGGGCCCTCCAGGGCATTGTAAAACCGTGTTAAACAAGGATGGCTTCTGCAGGCTGTTCAACGCTGGGCCCCCTTCCCCTCTCCCGCTACTATGTAATCATTTCATCAACTCCCTCGCTTCCCTGTCTTCTCCCTTCACCGAACAGGCACATAACAAAACACACTCGGTGACATTGTGCGTTTTCACGCCGTCACTCCTGGCACTCGACGAGGACGGCATCCCCCTCCGCTGCTCGCTCCCCTCCGCGCATATTTGATGTGCCGGAGGTGGCGTCGGGCCTGTTCTCTGATTGAGCGATTCATCATGTTGTCAAGGAGAGGCGACGGCACAGCACTCTCAAGGTCAGCGGGCGGTGGCACGAGAGGGAGCTGCTGCCCACTACACACTGTAGGCTCTGTGGGCGGAGGCTCCCATCGAGTGGTCTGCTTGCGTGCGTGTGTGTGTGTGTGTGTGTGTGTGTGTGTGTGTGTGGAAAAGATAAGTAAATTGAAAAATTAATTAAATCTGATTGTTTTAATCACTCCGTATTCAGAGGCAGGTCAAAAAAATTTAATCACAAAGAGGTCTTTAATGGCCTCTTTGTTAGAAGTGCCACTCTAATCGTGGTCCCCTTTTATGTACTTCATAATTAGTATGGTTAAATAGCTATTGTGTCCCTTTCCGCATACTGTAGCTCAACAAAAATAAAAAAAGGAAATGGGTTAATTTTTCATTAGCCATCAGGTCTTTTGCTCTTAAAAAAAAAAATCTTGATCCTGTACGACTTTGTGGACAGACTATAGGATTGAAATGGTAGTTTTGAATGTGGAAAATAATGGTCTTCGGAGCAATGAAATTTGAATTGCATGAATTACCTAAACATCGTTTGTATAAGTGAAATGTAAACAATGATGATTCATTGTGAATTTAAATTGTGTTTATGTGATTAGGTTGTATAAAAAAGTACTACATTTCAGAGAACAGGAAAGGATGCCTTCGTTTTTGTGTGCATTTGTGAGAAGGTTCTGTGATTTCATTATTGGCGTGTCTCTGGTAACTATGGAGGCTGTACTTTGGAGTTTAGCTTTATGGAAGTCAGCCCTTTGTGGTCCTGTCAGGTTGTATAAAGAGAGGAAGACACCTGCAGTAGGGAGGAAAGGTCATTTAGTTTTAAACTTAAACATCACTGGACGCATGTTGCGTTTGCATTACGTATTGTCCGTTAACAAAGCCCTGTAATTGCAGCCACCCCCCCCCCCCCCCCGTCCTGCATCCCCCCAAAAGCTTTTATTTCTTAAGTGGTACAAAAGCCATAATTGGGGCTGCTTTGAGAGGAGGTGTCAGTGTATAGGACATCAGTGATCCGGGTGAATTCTGTTAAATGTCACCGCACCCAGGTGGGGGGGGGGGGCCGCCCGGGGGGGGGGGGGGGGGGGGGGGGGGGGGGGGGGGGGGGGGGGGGGGGGGGGGGGGGGGGGGGGGGGGGG